>JAWRVF010001413.1:0-71790 GCA_036785485.1 Physcomitrellopsis africana | reverse complement strand
ATCGTCAAGCTCGTTGGAGTATGTCTTTGTTACGATTCGAGTTTATTATCACTTATCGGCCAAGAAAACAACAAGGTTTGTCCAATGTCCTTTCTAGATGTTCTTATTTTGCATCAAAAAAAGGAGATGCAGCTTTTGAGCAACAAAGAATGGCCCTCTTGAAACTGGAGCAATTTCATCTTCGAGCAATGAAATCAACATTGACTATTGATTCAAATTTTCTCAAGAAAATTCAATCAAGTAAATCCTCAGACCCTCTTGTTCATGATATCAAGAATAATTCTTCTAAGACTCATGATTCTTCTAAATTCGAGTTCAAAAATAACCTACTATATTTTGAAGGACGCCTATATGTTTCAAAAGGAGAAGCACGTTTACGTATTCTTCAAGCACGTCATGATTTTCTAGCGGCAAGACTTTTTGGATACAACAAGACTTTGGAACTTATTTCAAGAGATTTTTGGTGGCCTCAAATATATAAGGTGGTCAAAGACTTTGTACAATCATGTGATATCTGCTCAAGATTAAAGATTCCTCGTCATCAATCTTTTGGGCTTCTTTAGCCATTACCTATTCCAGAACAACCATGGTCTTTTGTTTCTATAGATTTCATCACAGATCTTTCAAGCTCAAGATCTTATGACTCTATATTTGTGATAGTAGATTGGTTCATCAAGATGGCATATTTTGTGCCATACACAAAATCTATCACAGGTGAAGAAATAACTAAGCTTTTCATTGATAATATCTATCACTATCATGGATTATCTAAGGATATTATATTGGATAGGAGAACTCAATTTGTATCAAGATTTTGGAGAACACTTTTCAAGATCTTAAAAGTAGATATAAAGTTATCTTTAGCTTTTCATCATCAAACTGACGGACAAATAGAGCGCGTTGTCGTAATACGTGAAGTCTTGCTTGAGAATGCTCCGGGCACCTGGCTGTGGAAGATAAAAAGAAAATACGCCACAACAAAATCCTAACAATTCTAATAGAATCTTAATTAACTTCTATTAAACCTTAACAATATTTTTCAGCTTGATTCAATCTTAAAGAAATTATAAAAGAAGAATAAATGAGTCATTCAATAATCATAATAGAAAATAATATATAAAATGCTAAATTTAGAAAATACTAAAAATAGAATCTTAAAACCCTAAATCATATCTTATTCAAACCCTAGTCAATCCCTAAGTCAAACTTTGATCAAACCTTAGTCATACCCTAAGTCAAACCTTGGTCAAACCTTAGTCAAACCCTAAGTCAAATCCTAGTCAAACCCTAATCAAACCCTAAGTCAAACCCTAATCAAACCCTAACTCTAATGAAACCCTAACTCAAATCTTGGTCAAATCTTAGTCAAACCCTAATCAAACCCTAAGTCAAACCCTAGTCAAACTCTAATCAAATCCTAGTCAAACACTAATCAAACCCTAAGTCAAACCCTAATGAAATCCTAACCCTAATGAAACCCTAAGTCAAACCCTAGTCAAACCCTAATCAAACCCTAAGTCAAACCCTAAGCAATTTCTAAGGCAGTTTTAGAACCACAATAACTACCAAACAAACCGTTGATCTTGATTGAAATATTTCATACACCTTAACAATTAAGTTAAAAACACACACACCAAGTTTGAAGAAGATCCAACTTACCAAGAAGAAGAAAAACTTACAAATTTGCTCGGGTATCAGCCGGCCTCCTTCTCCAATCTTCACGCCAATATTCCAGTGCCTAAACCTCCTATTTGCACCGTTCAACTGCTTCCAAATTTCACAAGCATGTAGGAAATTAAGTCTTCTACACACACACATAAATTTCACCCCAATCCAACTGATAGATTGATCAAAATCTGCGAAACCCTAACTGACCTTTAAAACCCAATTCCAGAGACCCCAACTCACATAAATTTCAATAACCTTTGATCAAACCGTTAGATCAATCTCAAATTCACAGCACACATTGACAACAACAATACCCAAAAACCCACAAATTTCCAGCCGTAGATCTGCTGCAAAGCTTCTGGAATTGCCTAAACCATCAACCCTAATTTATTTCACAAAATCTCAAGTAGCCAAAATAAACCCTGACTTTGCAAAGCTATTACAAAGTCGTTTTCTCTCCAAATCACTCAAAATCAACTCCTATATAAAACCCTTCAAGTTCACTCCCTAACCCCAATCTCCGATCTGCAAAAAGACCCTCCATTCGCCTTCGGCACGCGGTTTTGTGCCCTGGGGTCTGGTTTCGACCCAGGTTCTTAACCGGCCCTCTCCGGATATCAACTCTTGTAGTTTTGAGGTAAATTTCTCTAAAACCTACTCTTAACTTCTTATTAAACATACCTATACCAATTATTTTTCTAATCTACTTTGTTTTACCATTTTTATGGCTTTACAAAGTAAGTAGAAATCCCTTTTATAAAAGGCAGCATTAGCACTTTTTAATTTTTACTACCTCCTTGTCTATTATCTATTTTTCTAAGATAATTTTCTCAAATATTTTCATTTGAGCTCTTCTATAATATAATCATTCCTCCCTTCTTTCACCTAGTAGTCGTATTACTACACGACAGCGTGAATCAAGTCTTAGAGCAGTATTTAAGGTGTACCATCAACTACCAACAAGATGATTGGACAGCTCTTCTGCCATTGGCAAAGTTTGCTTATAAAAATACGATGTTGTATGTTATGAAGTCTTGCTTGAGAATGCTCCGAGCACTTGGCTGTGGAAGATAAAAGGAAAATACTCAACAATAACTAGTCCTAACTTCTCTAATCAATCTCTAAATAGTCCTTAATCATACCTTAATTAAACCCTAGTCACCCTTGATCAAATTCAAAAAAATCCTAAAAAAACCCTACTAAATCCTAATCAACCCTAACAAATCCAAAAACAAATCCTAACTAACCTTAATCGAATCCTAACCAAACCCTAAAGAAATCCTAAGGCAGTTTTAGAACCTCAAAAACTACTAAATAAACCATTGATTTTGATTGAAATTTTGCACACATCTTATCAATTAAATTGAAAACAAGCACATTAAGTTTGAAGAAGATCTAACTTCACAAAAAGAAGAAAAATCCATAAATTTGCATAGATGACGGCCGGCCTCCTTCTTCAATCTTGATGCCAATATTCCAATATCTAAATCTCCCTTTCACATCGTTCAATTGCTCTCAAATTTTGTATGTGCATAGGAAAATAAGTCTACTACCTATATACATAAATTTCACTCCAATCCAACTAGCAGATTGCTCAAGATCTCAAAAACTCTAACAGACCCTCAAAACTTAATTTTCGAGACCTTGACCCACTTAAACCTCAATTATGTACAACTAAACAATTAGATTCAGCTCAAATTTATAGCACATATTAAAAACAACAATATTCAAAAACCCACAAATTTTTAGCCATGGATCTACTACAAAAATTTTGAAATTGCCTAAAACATCAACCCTTTTTTATTTCACAAAATTCCAAGTTGCCAAAATCAACCCTGATTTTGCAAAGCTATTACAAAGTCATTTCTTATCCAAATCACTTAAAATTAACTCTTATGCAAAACTTCTTAAGTCTTCTCTCTAATCTCATCTTTCGATCTGCCAAAAGACTCTTGATTTGCCCTAGGCGGCCGTTTTAGTAGCCAAAGGTCTGATTTCGACCCTATCCTACAAACGGCCAACCCTTGGGTACCAATCTAACCTATCCTAGGGATTTTATAGCCCGATCCTACCCTCAGCTTAATCCTAATATCAATCATGCTAGTAATTTGTTCTTTTTACTATATTTTTATTATTTTATGGTCTTTCTAAGGCAATAAAAGAATTACCACAATCTAGAAGGTAAAATTATTAATTAATTCTTATCTACTAGCTATTAAGTGAAGAAAATTAACTAAGAGGCTTTCATATAAATCTTGTTAAAATATGTTAAATTCTTGTTGAACTAAGATAATAGAGTATTAATTGAAAAATCATTTTTAGCCATAATTTCACCATATAATCGTGTCACAACACGACATCCACCCCCTCTAAACCTGCGCATCCTCCGATATGCGCCAATATTCTATAACCAATTATCATTTTTATCAATGCTAATATTTCCATTTATTCCACATGTGCAAGTAGGTTGGAAATATCTTCTTTTGCACATGACCAAACCATTGGCGAAATATAAATTTTGAAATAAAAATTATGGAATCAAAGTGTGGATATACAAGGAAGAAGACAAATGCCACCACCTTCTATAGAAGTAGACAATGATAAAGAATTCGAGATTGAAGAGATTTTAGATTCAAGGCGGTGCCAAAATCGACTAGAATATCTTGTGCATTGGCACGGATATAATATTAGTAAACATACATGGGAGCCATCCAAGAATCTAGCAAATGCACCAATAAAAATCAATGCATTTCATCGACGACATCCGTCAAAGTTAAGATAAAAAATCAAGAAAATCTTAATTATAAAGCAAAGCAAGTTCTATAGAGGTTTCATCATATCTTGTATATTGTTTGTTATTTCCTTAGTTTTATTCGTGCTAAAGAGATAGAGGATCAACAACTAGTGAATTCAACTCAAGAGCCATCATTTGCTGATTTATCAAATGAGACATCACGACTATCACAACCTTCAAGACGATGGAATAGAGATGAAGACCCTCAAGAATGACATGTCTTTCTTTGGATTGATGGCAAAATACAACGTGTTTGGTATCATGACCTTGGAAGAGACTCTCGATGTTTGGTGATACTTTTAAAGGTAAGAACTATTCCTGATGGTGTTTCTAATATTTTCTTTGAAGAGAGATATGAAGGCCTCAACAATGATCAAATAATAGGTTGGTCCTCTCGCCCTAGTATGGGATATTATTGATGGCTGAAAGGACCTATCAACTACCTTCAAAAAGAACAAATATCAGGATATGTGGCAAGCACAATTCAACATATCTTACTCTTCCTCAACATGTAATCACCGCTCTTCATGGAACTCGTCCCTAGAAGGAGAGGTAATGTCATGGACATAAGATTTACTGCAATAATTATCTAAGTAATATAAGTCAATAAAAGTAGGTAAAATAAGTTAATAGAGAAGCTTTCTAGAAGCTTTAAAGATGTGAAATCATCTTTATATATATCTATAGGTGATTAATAGGTTAGAAACTTGGTCAACAAGCTAGCTACATGGCGCACATGTTGATAGCTTATAGAACAAGCTAGCCATGTGTCAGACATGTTGGTAGCTTGCGGAACAAGCTAAGTACGTGGCGCACATGTGGAAAACTTGTCGAGCAAGTTTGATACGTGTCTTATAAATTAGACACATGTATGAGATCCTATAGAATATCGCCACGTAGCTCTTAGTTAGATAGTATTTATAGAAGTAAGAGTGAAGCCTTCTTCACTCTTGTCAATTCTTTTCTTGATCCTAGTCTAATTTCAAGAGTCTTCATGTTTCTAATCTTTAGCAATAGCCATTCCAGTTTCTCTTTGAATATACATACTTTCTGATTCCTATTCTGTGACTTTTCTTTGATATAATTTTTATTAGATTATACATCTTTTTCTAGTTCATGTCCTTGACACAAGGATTCAAATCAAAAGTGTGTAAGAGAGAGAGAGAGAGAGAGATATATATAGATAGATAGATAAATAGATTAATAGATAGATAGATTAATTGATTGATTGATTGGTTTATAAAAAGCAAGGCTTTGAAAGGATCTTATATATCCAAGCCTTCAAGCCATTCATCCGTAATTACTATTGTTAATAACTTAAAAATAACAACTAATTTGAAAGCCTTTCTACTAGCTACTCTATACAAGTGGTATAACTTGTATGCCATTTTATCTTATTTTAAATATTTCTAACTACCAACTATTATTTTTAGCACCACTTGTCAATAAGAAGTCAACCTACATCCTCCATGATCTCTAACTAATATCATTTGTAGAGAGGACTAATTTTTGGCATCTATTTTGCTATAAGATGATGATAAATTACCATAGATATTAATCAATAGATAATTTCTAATTTCTAATAATTTAATCAGCCAAAATTTATGTAAAATAACTTATTAACTTATTAATAAAAGTGTTAACCTTTAAAAGGGATTTATTAGGGACCAACTTGATTTGTTGTCATAGAATTAATAATTGAAGAGTAGAATAGTTTTTCATCTTCTTCCTTCACCATCACTTGTGGCTTCAAGAGCAAAATAAATCTCTGTCTTCTTCCTTTGCCACCTCTTACGACTTCAAGAGTAGAATAATTTTTCATCTTCTTCTTTCACCATCTTTTGTGGCTTCAAGAGTGGAGTAGCTTTCCATCACTTTTTCACCATACTCCAACTGCAACTAAATTTTTATTTCCTAACAACCTCATTTTAAACAAAAATTAATATTTTTTAAAATCTAATTTTTATAATTAGATTTTATTAAAATCAATTTGATAATTTAAAGACTTGATACATAATTTAGACCAAAAATCTTTATTTTTTTATAATTAATAAATAAATTATATTATATCTTATCAAATCACTAAAAATTAATAAAATAAAATTTTGGTACATAATTTAAAGTTAATAAAAGGAAATATAGGTGCTCAAAGTTAATATGAGGAATTTGTATCTATTGTCACTCTTTGGAGTATAACTCACATGTATGGAAAGCAATAAAGGATTGATAATTGGAATTGAAAAAAACACTTTTTTAGCTACACTTTATATATGCAGCTCAATGAATTTTAAGCTAAAATGAAGGAGATATTAGAAGTTGAAATCAATGCTTGCAATCTAGAGGCAATAAGTAGCCCTCTTATTTAGTGGTTGTATTTTGAACTATATCTTAAGCAATTTAATAAGATTTTAGCTCAAAATTTTTAGAAGTGTATATATTCATATTATAAAATTATATACAAAAATTTAGTCGTATTAAAATTTTGGATTTTTGAGATATGAAGGAAATTGTGCTCAAGTGTCTATAAACTAGGATTTTAAGCACCTACTAGGGTTTTTAGAATATCAAACAATCAAAAGTAAATCTATAGTTGAAATTTCTTATAATGAAGCTTAAGAATATAAGCTACACTTTAAAAATATTTGATAGAAATTGAATAATTGGATCAAGAATTATTGCATTCTAAAGTTTAAAAAGAAATCAATTTTTTGCAAGTGAATAAGCTATTGAAAGATTTTATTGCAATATGAGTATTTTGTACAAATTAAAGAGGTTTTTTGGAAGCTAAAACTTTATAGAGGTGAAAAATAGATATATAGAGCTATAATAAAATTTTGATATAAAGATGAGATTTTAAAAAGAGATTATAGATTTTCTTAGAAGTTATTAAGAATCTAACTTACCAATAATTGGTTAGTTGTTATTTAATATATAAAAAAGGGTATTAAGGATTTTTTACATATCATATAAAAACTTTATGTACAAATCTATTTAAATATAAGAGATTTTTAATAATATATATATTTTTTTAATAATATTATTGTATCTATTTGTCCTTCTTATTAAAGACAGATTACTTTTTAGAATCTTGCCAATAAGTTATAAGTAAATTCTCTATATCTAGGTATCCAATATATTTCCAAATTGAAAATCATGCTACACAATACCATCCATATTAAATTATGTCTAATAGTAATTATCCATTCTTTTAATAAGATTATTAACTATTAAAAAGTCAAAATCATTAAATTATTATTGATAAAAATAGTTGATAAAATATAATATTTTATATAAAAATAATAATATCATAGTATATAAAAATTCTATTAATAAGATAATTATTTAATTTTATTTATAATAATTTATGATATATTAAAAGTATTATTTCAATACTTCTTTTATATGTTTAATTAATCTATTAGTTTATAGATTAAAAAAATAAAAATAACTCAATATCCAATTTTAATATCTTAAAGAATATTGTATATAATTTTGATAGAAATTAGAATCTTTGATTTAATATAAATGATCCATTTAAATTTTATAATATTTAAATATATTATTGAAGAAGTTTTTTTTTTAATTCATAAAAAAATTTATATAAAATAAAGACATGTGTTATTTTAATCAAACATCTACTATTACATGCATAAAATCATAAGAATTATAAATTGATAAATATATAATAAAATATACTAAAATAAATGACCATCGAGTAGGTAATGATATGTGGTCTTTATTAACAAAAAAATATCACAAGATTGTAAAAAATATTGTAGCTTTTGGCAATTGAAGCTATCAATTATCTTTTAGGATAAGCTTTAATTTTTGTGTTGTATCTAAAATATCTTTGTATTAAAAATTTATGATGTATTTGAAGAACATATAATTTTATTTGATATTTTAGAATATATAATTATCTTTTAAAATAAAGAATTTAATATTAAAAAGTAAAAAAAAATAAAACTTATTAGAAATTTTATTTTTAATTTTAAAAATTAAAAGGTCTATTAACATGCTTGAACAAACTACATTAAATAATGTAGAATTAACAAAAAATATTTTGCTTATAGCTAAGAAATACTATTGCTATAGTTTCAAATAAATAAATATTTACTAATTATGTATAGCATTATTTTCTTTTGGTGCAAGATAGAAACACCTAAACAAGGAATTTAATAATCCTTATATAGATTATAATAAAAACATGTTCTAATTTCTTTGGAAACAATTCAAGATATATGTGGATATAAAATACTTAAGATTCTTTTGATTGATATAACTATAACTTAGCAAGAAAAGCTTCTTAAATAATGATATTATTTATAAAATAAATCTATAATAATAAAAAATTATATACAATCTTAACTGCCAAAAAAATATTGTGAATGAAAAAAGAATATAATAAATTTTAATACATACATCTATTTTATAATAATATTATTTCTAATGAATATTTTTATATTTATATCTATAAAAAAATATTTTTAAAAAACAAAAATGGTTTAAAATATAAAATATGATAAATATTATTTTTAAACCTTAGAATATTTTTTTTATATCTCTATTCTATTCTAATTTGTATTTGTAACTCAATTGCATAAGTAAAAGAATAACACTATTTTTTAAAATAAATATCCAATAATGCTTAAGAAACTTCAAGAAGCATTAAATATTTGATAAAGTCTTAGAAATTTTTTATGTTAGAGTTACTACTTATTTATAGTTAATATGATATTATTTAAAGACTTAGGCAGTTGTAAAAAGTAATTACAATGGCTTTATATTCTCTTTTTTATAAAAATATATATGGTTGTTCACAATCTAATCTATCTTTGCCATTATATTTGTCATTGTTAAGTTATCATTATTTTTTTAATAAAGTATTGAAGCGTATTTTAATTTAACTCCTTCAAAAAAGACTCTATCTATACTGGCTTCTTTTATTAATTCTTATTTTTTAATATCTCTTCATTGTTTAAAAATAATTATTTTATGTAGAGAATTAAAATTGAAATACTTTTATATTTCATCAGACTTAGACATATTTCAATCAAAATTCTTAAAAAATAAAAATAAAAATAAAAACTCTTAATTCTTTAATACATGAGATTGTAATTCCATGACAATTTGCAACTAGTGTGGTTATTTAACGTAGTACAATTGTTAAAGAAACTCTTATATTTTTGTATTCTCTTAATTAGATACTTCTTTCATCAATTTTAATAGAAAAAGAAGTTTAAAAATTAAAAGAGTAATTTATTTTATTTATTCTTGTAAATTTATTACTATTCTTTTATTTCCTAGTACTTTTTTTTATACACAAAAATTAATATTACATATATAAACGAATTCTACATAAAAATTTTAAAAATAAAAAGTATATATATATATATATATATATATATATATTAGTTTCAGGAATAGTAATCTAAAAATTTTAAATTATTTTGATGCTTTAAAATCAAAAATAAAATAAAATAAAATAAATTGATTTTTTATCAAAAATATTTTAAACTATATTATTACAAATGATAATCTTGGTAAATTCTCAAAGATATTAATTCAGAAAAACTTATTAAAAAATAGTAAATTTATGCATAACTAAGAAAGAAAAATAAATATCAAGATAATGTATATTTATAAAATACAAAGATATTAGAATGGCTACTAACAAGTACAAAGAATTAATAACTCTAGAACCAAGACTAAAATATACAAAAGACATTTACAAGACTAAGAATAGTCTCAATCTTATTTTTATACATATTAACTTAAAAGAAAAAACCATATAAAATACTTTTTTAAAACCACAAGACCTATTGGCCAAATGTCTAATATGTGAGATATCTCCGTAATGCCTGATTAGAAGAAGAAACTTTTTAGAAAATTTATCAAAATCATATGGAACAACTTCAAATCTAAATTTCATCTTTAAATATTTATTTATTAATTTTAAAAGAATATATTATCTACTTAACATATTCTACCAACTTTTATTAATTTCTACTTATATTTATTAAATTTAAATAATATATGTATGTATAATATTATAATATAAAATATTGTTATTTTTTTAAGAAATTTAATTTAGCTCTTCTATCAATAATTTTTATATATGATATTTGATTTCTATAATAAAATAATAATCTTAATAAAAACTAATTTTATACTTAGATCTTAGAACTTTAAGCAAATTTTTTTAATAAAAAATATTATTTATTTTTAAATAATAAATATGCCATAAACTATTTTAATATATATATGTATATATATATATATATATTTGGTACTATTTTAAAAATTTAGTGAATTTTTATCATTTTTTATTACATGGATACTAATTATATTTTTTATTTTAGATTTAAGATATTTTTTAAATTTTAATTGTATCTTTCATATCTAATACATAGATTTATTTACAATAGTTTTTTTCTATGAAATTATAAATATTTATCTAAAGATATTTATAAATATTATATTAGTTGTATATTCTTAGTTTTTATTATTTTATGTTTTTAGCATTGTTGTTTTATTATTCTTAACTATATATTAAATTAATTGTGTATGGTTGTATTTTATGCATTGACATAATTCTAGTTTTTTGGCATAAGAAATCAATTTGGTAACTTTTATTTTTATTAATTTGTTAATCTAGTATGATACGTCCTCCACAAAAAACAACAAAAACTTAAAATAAAACATTTCCTATTTGGCTATTTTGCAACAAAAATTTAAATCACAAAAAGTAGAGTCTGTGTCACAGGCTGAGGAACGCAAAGGATACCTGTTATAGATGAGAACTCAAACTCCACAAGCACATTCCTCATCCAAGGTCCTTGCTCCCATATTTCACATCCACTGCCATCCACTGTCAAGTCTGGGGCAACCAGGCAAGTCGGATGGGCAGAGGACACACATTGGCTAAGGGCAGAGGGTAACCTTGCCCTCTGCCCATGCATGCCACCCCACCCACTTTATCATTTGCAACCAAAGCTAGCAAAGTAGCTAGCCACTGCACCTCCCCAAAAGCTGTTTCCCTGCACCAAATAAGAAAAAGAAAACATAGCAGAAAGCTATGGGAGGAGAGTGGCAGTCTTGGAGAGCGACGGAGCACAATCGAGTGACTGGGTAAAGTTGTCCAGATGGATTGAACTGGAGTTGTCGCCACTTACCATCTGGACTGATGAGGGCCATGTCAGAAGAAAGGGGGTTTGAAATTTTAGTTTTTGTTTGTTGGTTGCTGTAGATGATGGATGAATGAGTGAATGGATGATTTCCTCTGGCATGGGCTTTTGGATCCCACGTGGACACCCTGGCATCCACGCTTGAAGATGAACCAGGTCCCACTGCTGACCCTTTCCATGGCCCTTCACTTTGGGGCTTTTCTCCCTGCAGGGGAATCGTTTGTCACCTACATGAGAGTGTGAGTGAGTGAGTGTGTATCCCTGCAACCGTCGGGTCAGATTACAGAATGATTGAATTAGGGTGGTGGTGGAATGAACAGAAGGTGGATGCTTCCATTCATCATTTCCATTCCTGCTGCCATTCATTCATTCTCTTCAACAGAGAGGTGCCAGGAATGAATGAATCTGGGGTGAGTCATTAATGTAGCTGGCTGGTTGGTAGTAGGCCCTTTGTTGTCTGTCAGTGCTGGTGAAATGTTGCCTTCTATTTTGAATTCCTCTTCCTCTGTTTCCCTCTCCTTATACTCCTCTTAGTTTTATTCAAAATATGTATGTAATGAAGAGAGAGTGATTACGGCGGAACAGCAGTGACAGGGATCCTGGCACCAACTGGTGGATTTGGATTTGGGGGTTGGAAGGGTGATGGTAGGCAGTACAAACCTCCTCTTTTCCTAAATCTAAATCACTCCTTCCTCACCTCTATTCTGTTGTCCTATTGGCTTGGTGGGATATCATTCCATCCTCTTAACTGTGTACAGTTTTGCATCCATGTACATGAAAGAATGCCAACAGATTTAGTCCAAGTGCGGTTTTGTTAAAAATTATTCTGATTGATTCAACAAAATCACAGTTTTAGTTGGTGACTGCCTGTAACAATTTATGACGAGTGGAGTGAATGGATTTAGAGGTGAACAATACACATTTGCACAAAACATGAGAACATCTTAAAACTATCTCTGCACTCATTATACATACCTATTTATTTACTAGTAAAAAAATGTGGAGATAGAAAACTAATCAAGATTCAAGATTTTTTTCTTTTTCAGTTCAAGATTTAAGATATAATTGGCAAAATAAATATATAACCTATTATTTTTACATTACCTAGATTATCTTAAGCTTTTTTGAATTTCCCATCAGAATTGGAATCATTTCTATCATGTAATCTATTGGGGTGAGTATTGGGTTTGGGAGTGGGTGAGATCCCGTTAGGGTTCAGGTGGGTGTGCAGTGGAGGGGATGACGTGAATTGATGGAATGTAGCGCCAACTGTGCCCTTGCTTACCCCTACCCACCCACCAAGTCCAGCTAAGCCTACACGAGGGAAAGAGGGAGGACTTGAATAGGAGGGCACTAGTCCTCTCGGGTTTTCTGGGTCATTCTGAGGATTTTCTAGGACTTTGGTGAAGGGCTTCTAGCAGATCTTCATTAGTTATTGTTGTTTGTTGTTTTGGCTCTTTTGGCATAAATGTCTCTCCATTAAAAACCGCTTCCCATGATAGTACGTTCATACATTCTCCCCTCTGTCCCATTAATGTGTCTGTAATTCTTTTTACAAAAACAATCATTTTCCTCTCTTTTTTCTTTTATTTTGAAAAGCTTTGAGAAAAGAATTCAATATTTTTTTGATTATATATATATATATCTACAATTTTGGAATTTATTAAATATATAATTAATTATTGCTAGTCTTTTGATATTTTCTAAAAGTCATGTAATCTTCTTTCATATATGACAAAACCTTTTATTGTCTAACAAAAGTTTATATAGATGATTTTTGCACTTCTTAAGTAGTATGAAGTTTCTTAAACTTATGTAAAAGTTTCTATAACACCTTGTTGTTATGGTATAAACAACACTCAAAACAAAGAGCACCTTAATCTTTCTGACATAAATTTTGGAGCAATATTAGTATTTAAATTTTTTTTTGGATATATATCCAATTTTAGATGTACAATAATAAATATTATAACCAATTACTTATTGATAAAACAACAAACTTTGATATAATCTTTTATAACTAGAAATTTATCTTAATAGAATAATAATTATTAATCAAATTCAAAATCATGACAATATAAACAATAATAAGTTTTTTTTTAATGAGAAGTGTTTAATACTTAAGCCTAGATACAATATCTTGTATAATAAATCTATTAACATGACTAGAAATTTTATATTGGCAAGATTATAGATTGGAAGTATTTTATAAGGAATTTATAATAATTGGATATTGTTAAATTATACATATATATATATATATATATATATTGGTAATAATGATGACTAGAAATGCTATTGAATAAGATGCATTAGATCTTATGAGATCCATTTTCTATTGATTTTTAAAAAAAAATTAATATCATAAGAAATAATCTCATAAAATAGAATAGAAAATATTTTTAAAATTTAAATTATATATTTTAAAAAATAAATATCTATTAACATCTATTAAAAAGATTAATTTTATCTAAATTCTTAAAATTATTATTTTATGATGCTATCAAAAATTAAAATTTATACTTATAAGATATTATAAATAGTACAACTAGATGTTATACATATATCAAGAATATCAGCATTTCTGCAAATTAAAAACTAACAACTATTAGATTTTTAAAGACTATTTTAAAATAAAGAGCATATTAATAAATACTGAATTAAATGCATTATTTTAACAAAAATAATAGTCTTTAGGATACTAATTCTTTTATAAAAAAATTGATTAGATAAATTTTATTATAATAATTAAATAACATATTTATATAATTAAAATAAACTATAATATACTAAATGTTAAAATAATACTATATTTTAAAATTTTAAAAACTTTACCACTAGTTATATGAAAATATAAATATATATATATATATATATATATCTTGATTTATTTAGTAGAAAAATTAATAATAGTTATAATACATGAGCATCTTTGATATTATTTTTTGGCAAAAGTTCTTACAAAGTTTAAATCCTATTTTAAAAATATTTTAATTGAGAAGAAATTACTTAACTTTGAGATGATTGTTTTCAGTGAGGATCTTGTGCGTTGGCTCAAATAGCAAGATAAAACAATTTATTAGATACTTTGGTACATTTTGGACTGTTAATGTATTATATTTAAAATTTTACAAATAAAACATTTCTAACAAAAGTCATATCATACTTAATTATAGCAAAGGTCTAATATTATTTTTTATAATTATAATTTTAAAATATATCTTCTGAGATTTTATTTTATTTTATAATTATATAAGATATATATATATATCAAAATAGTTATATTCTTCACTATAAATATTAGGTACAAGTATGTTGTTTGTTAATAGAGGTGGATTAACAAAATTAAGTATATGTAGAAGTTAAAAGAACTCACATCTAAAAATTAATTAAAAATTTGTATAGATTGTTACTTTTAAGATTATATAAGGAAAATCAGCTGCATTGTGGATCTTTTCAAGTTTGGACTTTATGGGAAGAATTAATTAAACATATACTGCTGTATATATATATATATATATATATATGCACATCTAATATTTATCGACTAAATATATTAGGACTAGTTGGTCAGCTTAAAAGGACATATAATTTGCTGAGAAAGTAATAATTGTAATATTTTTATTGTATAAGTTTTATCCAATGTTTTATATTTGATTGTGGTGCAGTATATCTTGACTTAGAATAAGATTTTAGACATTAAGACAATAAGATAAATGGTTTTATTCTTTAGATTTGAATTTATTCAAATACATCATATTATATGTTATATGTTTTTATATAGACATAAGAGTCTCAAAACACTTTAACTGAAAATAAGATAGTTTAATATAATTAAACTGTTAATTTTAAAAAATCTGCATTTTAATATGCATGTCAATAAATATGTAGCATGTGCTGGAATTGTTCCAATTTTGTTCTTTTATAGAATAAATAATCTTGGTGAATTCTTGCATATATTTAATATTTTAATAAGTTAGTATATCACTTATTATTTAAATAGTGAATTAATTGAGATTTAAATTATCTAAAAATATTTATGTAATAACATTATATATATATATATATATATATATAAGAAGAACATCTTTACTAACCAAAAAAACATAAAAGTTTCCATAAATATGTCTCATTGACTGAATAATCCATTTTTTTGGTTATTATGTTAAAAAATTATAATAATTTGATATGAAATTTTTCTGTAAAAATCATATTAAAAAATATTACAATATATATATTTTTTGACTATCATGTATTAGCTAAAGTAAATTTTAGATTTTTATATATTAGTATTATATGTATATTTATTTATTTAAACATAAAGAATTAAACTCTCTTGTATCAATATAAGTTTTCAAAGATTAATGTTACTTTATATATTTTTATATAAATTATTTTTTTAATTTAAAAAATATTACTAATTAAAATTTGAAGTTTAATAAATTCTATAATAAAATATCATTAATTGATATATTACTAGAGGGACGTAAAAAGTGCCATTTGATTACAAATTATTTTTAATAAAATATGTATTTTTTGCAAGAAAAAAATTCATCAATAATATTTTAGAAAATAATCACTTTTAAAATGATTGAATTATACACAAGTTGTCAATTGATCTCTAAAATTTAAAATATTTAATATTTTAAAATTATACATAACCATAGAATTAATTTTAAATTTTACTAACAACTTATAATTAATGTCAATAATACAAATATTATAATTAGTTTATGTATTTTGATTTTATGTGATTACAAAGATTATAGTGCATAAAATATTATGTACTTAGATGATAAAATTTACAACTACTCACAATTATTATACTATTAGTCTATTATTTGTTTTTATATTATTTAACATTAGATAAAATTATAAGGATTGAAACTTAGTGAACTTAAAGTTAAGAAGAAAAAAAATATATGACATAATATCTATGATTTTGACTTATGTAGGAATAATAAAAAGATAATAGTTATTGCCATTATAATTGCTACTATTAGTAAAGATAGTAATAGAATTTTCAACCTTATTATTTAAATACAATATGGTTGTACAAGATTTTTTTTAATTAAAAGAGAAAAATCAGCAATTAATAGATAGTAAGATATATTGGCATGTGTCTAATATTATAAGTTGTTGGTTTCAGAACCTTGCTATATAAGATTTTTTATATTATCAAAATTTAAAAGAATTAATCAAATAATTTTTTTTATTATTGATTAAAATATAATTTATTTTAAAGTAATATATATATATATATATATATATATATATAATTTTAATTTTTAAAAATCTAACTAAAAACTTGAGATTTTATAGACAGACATACATATGCATAGCATATCTTATGAACTTAAAAATACTAAATGTAATATTAAGTTGGTTGTTCAAATCTTTAAATTTTTTATAGTATACACCAAAAGTAAAAAACATTGAATCAATGGTTATTTCAACTATAACTCTTGAATTATTTATTCTTATTACATAGATTAGTTTGATCTTAAAAACATGTTATTCAAGTATAATTTACATAGTTGTATTAATAAGAACCAACTTGATTGCCATTATTACTACCTAAGATTTATAATTAGAATTTTTTATAATATTTTTTAAAAATCAATTAAATAGATGATAATATAGATCATAAAATACTAATAATTCTTATTGTTGATAAGATTGTATTGAAATAGGTCTAATTTTACATAAAACTTAGTTTTTTTTAAATTTAATGCAATATCATCTACAAGCTTTAAAATATTTATATCTGAATATGTATCTTTCTTATTAATTAATATAAAGATAGCTTTTGTATAATACATAGAAATAATTTATAAATATACTATATAAAAAGTTTTTTTTGGTTTTAGAATTGATTATTAAATATAAATTAGAAATATTAATGATAACATAAAAAATAATTGGAATAAACTATCTTAAGAATTATTATTTTTTTAATTATAATTTTATAGGGCAAGTTAAAACATTACAAATGTATAGATTGCAACGTTATTTACCAATTTAGCAAGATAGAAAAAACATTAAGTTTTAAGTAGTATGATTCAATACTTGTTAATTATAATAACCATAGTTTGTATATAAATCTCAGTTATAATAGTAGATAATATATGTAAAGTAACATCAGATTATACCAAATAATGTACTCAATTTGGTAGATTGTTTGGAGATGCTATGTTATTTTTATTATGTAGTTTTATAAATGTATAATACTAAAAAATATAATAATATTTTATTTTTGATGAATTGATAATTTTTATTTATTTATTTATTTATTACAAAGATTGTTTTAAAGATACCAATATTTAATATCAATTCTAAGAATATAAACAAAAGAATTAAATTAAAAATTGAAAATTCTTTAAAATAAACCATATTCTTAAATAAAATCTATTAAGACTAGTATAACTTACTGAAATAAAAATGAATATTTTATTTTATATATCAATATTATATATGTGTATGTATGTGGTGTGTGTGTATATATATATATATATATATATACTTAATTTTTTAATAATACTTATTTTTATTACATATATTAAATATTAGATGTATTATAAGTAAAAATTAGAAATAAAAGTGGCAATAATAAGAATAGAGATGAAAAAAACAAGCCAATAAATCAAAGAGTAAACATAAAGTTATGCACTTTAGTACTTCTATTTTTTTTTTTTTTTATCCTTTAATCTTTCTATTTATAAGTTCATAACTTTTATTTACAACTATTGTACATTAAACATGTTAGAATAAAATCTATTCACCAAAACTCAATCTTTTGTCTTAAATAAATATAAACTAGTTCTATTTTTCTTGTATCCAAAGTATTAATAAATATTATTGCTATCACCATTATACATAAAAACTAACATAATAAACAATAAATTTTAGAATCAATAAAATAATTAACCAAAGACCACAAGAAAGAGATATAAGTTTTGTGTGCATATTTTGGAATTATGTTTAATTAAATAAAGGGCTTAATAACACCAAAGATAGGTTAAGGTTAACATTCTATTTCATGCTACACAATTTAGTTTAGTGGATTACTTTATATACAACACACATAAAATTGACATCTTCAAGTTTCTAAATATTTTTATCTTTAATTTAAGAAATTTTTATACTTAGGAGATAAGATAAGAGGCTACAAATTTTAAATCTTTTGATTGGTTGAATTTGTGAAGTCTTACTAAGTTAGCTTTATACTTCAAAATATTAGTCTAAAGGCCCTAAAAGAAGAAAATGAAGTAAAATGCACTTTTTTCTACATAAAATGAATAGTGTTGTCTCACAAAATTTATATTGAGTTTATCTTAAGAATTGGTTTTTAGAAAAATTTGAAAAGTTATATTAGATATTGCTAAAAAGTCTATTTTTTTAAAAAATCAACTTTTTTATACTTCTCATAATTACTAGAATTACTAGAATCAAGGTATGTGCTAATATATTTTATACTTGTAAGAGAAGAATGATTTAATACATTTTCTGACTTTTTTTCATTTAATACCAAATTCAAAAACCAAGACTTCAAAAGAAAAACTTCTTCACCAGTAAAAGAAACTTGATAAACCTTTTAAACCATGATCTTCTTGATAAACCTTTTGAACCATGATCCTGAGCTTGGGCTTCTAGATATAAAACCCACCTTATTCACCGATTTGTTAAAGCTAATGGGAATCACCAACCAGGCCAATCAACTGAAAGTCGTGATCTTGTGCAGGAATCACATCTGCATGGCTCTTAATCGAGCCATTGACGCAGTGAATACCACACTGTGGCCTGACACTTAACCAGGCTTTGACTTTGGTCGAAGTTCAGCAACTTGTGAAGACCCTGAGCTTGTACTAATTAAGCGTTGCTCAGTTTGAAACTAATATCATAAACCAGGCATTTTAAGTGATTTAACTGTTGGTATGGGTTGCTGATGAAGAGGAAGAGGAGGGGGCAGTGGAGCTCATTGGAAACCAGTGCCCCGAGTGTTCTGGAAATTAATTGATTGCTTCCCCCACGGCCTGACATCGCTGAAGTCCATACACAGGCTTCATTATGCTCGCGCAAGCGCAGCTCGGCACTAGATTTGCAAACCCCGCATTGATCATAACTGTGGGCGATTACCCAGCTGTAGTGTGCGGGGCCAGCATTGACTGTGTTCTGTGAGCATTCATTCAATCTGTCTGAAACGGCAATTAAAATTTCACAACTTCGTGCAGTGCATGAAGCAATCATCAATACGTTCAAGAACAAATAAGGATCAGAAAATGATAACGAGGATTTTTTTTTCTACAGTCACGCTTCGAGACTGATCTAACTCACTTTTTTCAGACTGGGCGGCGTTGAGAGCATCAGACCCGTTTGCGAACTCGGTCTGGTGCTTCGAACTCCGGAAGCTGAAGCCACGAGATACGGGTCACGAATTGAGGTTTCCCTCCGAGTCGCTGCGCCGCCAATACATTAGCTCAGGAATTATTAACCACAAATCCTGTGGGTTGCTTTGCTGGTCCTAAGCAAACCAGAGCTGGCTTCCAATAGATTACTTTTTCCATGTCAAGGCATGAGTAATTTGAAGCCGAGGAATCCTGTCTGCAGAGTTCTGCAGCGTCGTCAATCCTTCCTCGATCTTTTCAGCTTTTCTCTGGTGTAGCAATCAACTTGGGGTACAAGAGCCTCTAGCAGGAGCATGCGTGCAAGGTGTGAGTTCTGCAGGTAGCAGTGAGCTGGGGGCACAACGTCATCGTTCAAGCAACTGAGATATTGTTGCTGTACCTTGTGTGACGGACATTAGCTATACGGGATAACGTGGGTGAGGGGGTCGGTGGAAAGATACGGTGTAGTTCGTCATGTCAGGTTTGTAGTGAACGTTCTCGAGCTGCAGAGTAGTAGCACTGAGCTGGATGAGCTGCATCACACTGCGGAGAATGGAGAATGCAGGTTTCGGTGTATTGACGCTCATGATCTTTCGTTGATGATGCAAAGTTTCTTGTGTTTTGGATGCACCGCTTTGATGAAGTCTTTGTGAGTCCACAATTGATTTTGAGTTTGCAGCCGGCAAACGGGGTTAAGAGATGGATGGAGATCGGTTCTAGTGATCAGTTGTAGGATGGACGTCACACGATATTCGGAGGTGATTTTGTGAGATTTCTACATTTTCTAATAGACCCTTTAGAAGTTGGAGTCACTATGATGGAGAACAAGAGAGGGAGGTGGAGTTGTAGTAAGCTGGAACTGATTGCTTCTTCCCGATCAATTTTCGCGTGCATGGTTAAGATACCACATGTATCCTCACTTTGAATCTGACTACATTTTACTCCGGATGATGCCTCTCATTTTCATCACCGTCACCTCTGTAGGAAATTTGTTCTCCGTTCAGAAAATGTTAGACTTGCTCCGCGTTGAGCTTTCTAGGCTCTACTTGCTTCTATTCCAAACCTCTTCTCCTACCACAATTACAATGACTGTCAGGTAGGGTTGTCACTGTAAACCTGGCGGACTGCGGCAAGTTCACTACGAGCACAATGTGGAGTAGCTGTGACGAGCTCACTGATACTTTGTCTACCCATCTGATCTCACACTAAGTCGACACTTGTCTTTGGATCTCGCTTTCAACAATCGCTGGAAAGATGGGTAGGTGTGAAAGATCACGAAGTCGCTCATGTCTCGACCCCTCGCTCAGGTGTTTCGTGCGGTTTTTAGCTGTGGTAAGCATTTTAGGGGTGGTAATGTCGCAGTCTACCAATCCAGTGGATTTGCAAGTTCTGCACGAGATGATGTATTCTATGAACTTCGAATACGATTGGGACAGCTACTATCCCGACCCATGTGTCTCCGGCCCCCAGGGAATCGTTTGTGAAGTCGACTCGGTGACGAACCTCTACTTCGTCACGCAGATGCAGTTCGGCTTCATCTCCCCCATCGCCAACCTCATTCCGTGCAGCTGGAACGCTACCATTCCGGCGTCTATTGCCAACCTAAAGCGGCTCGACACACTCTCCTTCTACAACTGCTTCATGAACTCAACCATCACCATCCCCGAAGAGATCTCTCTTCTAGGTCCGACTCTGCGGCTGCTCTCCTTCAGCGGGAATGCAGGGTTAACGGGCGACATTCCGGCAGGGTTAGGCAAGCTCACTGGGCTTCAACGGCTGGTTCTGTCGCAGAACCGATTGCAGGGGAGCATTCCGGAGGATCTAAGCAATCTCCAACGCCTCATCCAGTTGGACTTCAGTCACAACAACTTCTCTGGGTCAATGCCTGCGACTTTTGGTGCGATGAGCAGCCTCGTGAACATGGACCTCCGGTACAACTACCTTGAGGGTACGCTTCCCGCATCGATCCTACAGGGCATGCCACAGCTGCAGCGCCTCGCCGTGAGCCACAACCATCTTTCTGGCAGCTTGCCGGACACTTTCACAGGGCTGAGCTCCCTCACCTTTCTTGACTTGAGCCACAACGAGCTTACGGGCCCATTGCCGCCTTCGCTAGGGCGTTTGAGGAATCTCGAAGACCTCTTCCTGAATTCCAATCCTCTTGACGGAAACATTCCAGCACCTTTGGGTTCGTTGAGGAGCCTCGTCAGGCTGGACCTGTCCTCCTGCCTGCTAAGCAGCATCATCCCCGACTCCTTGAAAAACCTGGAGAATCTCAGGTTTCTCTCCATGAGCAACAACAAGCTCTCTGGATTCATTCCGGCTTCTTTAGCTTCGTTGCCGAAGATCTTCACCCTGAACCTGGACGGAAACAAGCTCACTGGACCAGTGCCATTCCCTCCCACTTTTGTGAAGAAGATGGGGCGCAACATGCGGCTAGAGGGCAATCCTGGGCTCTGCTTCACCCCGCAGCTGGCCGCCATCAAGGTCCCAGATCTGAGTTTGAGCCGATGCCCTGAAGTGCCGGCATTGCAAACCAAAGCTCCGAAAGCTTCTTCTACGGCTATACCTCCAAATGCTGCTGCAAGCAATCTCTCGTCTTCTCGCATTCCGTGGAGCTTGATGACGCTGATATCAATTCTACTTCTCGTTAGGTTGTGAAATTTTTTTTTCCTGAATTTTGTAACATGCGGCAACCATTCTGTGATGTACGCAAAGGTGATGTGATTATTAGGTAAAATATTTACAAATTCCGCAAATATTCCACATGCAAATACGTGGTGAGGAGGTCCATTGCAAGGAGTTCGATTAATTTGTGTTTCAAGAGCACAAATAAGGTGGGAATGTGTAAGTCTGCCCTGCTCAAGATCCACCGTCTTTGTGAAGAGCAAAACTTCCAGAACAATGCTAACGTGGATAAGTTGCAAGTCGATTTGATACTCATGTCGAGGCTGTTTAATTGCGCTTTATTTGTCGCCAGTCCAATTGGGCTTGTAACGATCATTCATACTTCGCCTGGTTTGCATGCTGCGGACATGCTTCTGCAGCAAGCGAGGAGGGAGAGCACAAGTAATTTGCCGAGATGCTGAAAATATTCTGATAGCGGGAGCTTTAGATTAGCTTACTATTAGAGGGGCTGCTGAGTATGTGTTGGGAGAATATGTATTGCCACTTGAAACCGTAACAGACTCTTTTGTTCCCACTTGGAAGCGTATGGCAAATTTTTAGACCGACATAACGCACCGATAAGTTCTCCTATTTTAAAATATGGAACCACTAGCTACTGTAAAATTGACGCTGTTAGTAGTTTGTAGCAAGGCTGCTGAAGTTTTCACTCGAAAAAAAATTGCCAACGAGCAATGGCTGTCACAAACTTAAACATGTGCATATATACGATTGAAAGCTGAAGTATTTAGAGGGTTTGAAATTCCCGCTTGCAAACGCTGACTTCAGTGAACATACCGAGTATTTGCAAAATCAAAACATTACATGAATAAATATTCGGCGGTGGCCACGAAATTTCATGAGTTGGCCACTCTGGAATCTGGACGAAGAGTTTTGAATTTCTTCAATTTCTATCAAATGAATCCGCAGAACTAACGGTGATGGTGCTCGTTACACTTATGTGCATGTATCTCATTCCTGGATTGTACGTAGTCCTCCAGCTCCAATCAAATTCTCGAAATTGAAAGAAGTTGATGTAAATCATGCATTTGTATTTGATTTGTGGGCACATTACTCTAGGAGATACCCTCCAACTATGACGATATCACGGAATCACTAGCAGTAATAACTGCACCTAGTCGCCCCCAAAAAAGGTCTGACGTCCACATGCTTTTAATCATTTTCCCTTGCTAGACACTCTTAAAGTGTCATTTCTTCTAGCTGGCCGTCCACTTGGACAAGCCTATAAACACTTTTTGATGAAAGCAAGCATGAGATATTCAGGATAAATAACGGCTCAGTAACTACTACTCAAATGCGGTGCTCATGACAAGTATCCATCTAATGACATGCAGAATCGACAACAATGCAACTTTTTCTGTCCTACTTATCATTTTTTTTTATTTGTGAGCATCTTGCTTACAGGACATCCAACCTGAGACAAAGATTTCCAGAGCAGAGATCGCAGAGCACTATCTCGGATGCAAACTCAAGTGTTAACTTGGTAAGCTTTACTGCGAAGTACGCTAGAGACAAAAAGAAGCGGGGACAAAGAAAACTAAGTAGGCGCAATTGTGCTTTGTAGCCAGATACACATTTTTTAGGCTAGGCATGAACACTTCAAAACACGAAGTGTCCACAACTATCAACGAAAACTTTAGCAGTGGGAATTTAAGTTTAAAATGAACTAATTTCATCTTCGTCATCTTCGTCACCCGAGCTTGAGTCATCTTTATACACTCTTTCTCTGCCTAGTTTATTCAAACAGTTCTAAGGGTCAGATAACTCCTCAGGACTGGCCTCAACTGCCAATATATTCTCGAGAGCCTGGTGATCGCAACAGCAGTGACTTTAAAAGTCTGCCACCCTTGATTTCTATCTCATTTCAAAGTATAATGTTTGCAACTGAGGGCTGCTACGTGGCAAGTGATATAATGAACGTAAGTTAATGTCAGTCTAGGTCAGAAGAAACCTAGATCATAAAGAATAAGCTATTGTAAAGTTGCAGAAAGCCCAAAAAAAATTATGGCGTAGCTACAGAGAACCCTCCCCTAAATTATTCAATTTACACAGCGGAAACCACCGCAGATACCCAGCCACATAGCGAACAAGACACAACACACAACGAGGTCCAGAATGAACACAAGCTTCACATTCTTCCACCACATTTGGGCCGCCATTTGCCGACCCATCCGCCTTCTCACGCTAGGATCCATGTCGGAGGAATTGCATGTATCGAGTGTCTTCCCACTGTTACTCATCATAATTTCTTTAACCTGAATGACCTGGGTAGCACACCCTTCAGCCATTAGCACCATGACCTTCCCACAAAGCTTCAAATATGCAACCAAGGCATCTTCAAACTCGAAAGATGTCATGCAAAATATCCAACTTCATGAAATAATTCCTTAACCGATTTGCTTCTCAGCAGGTTAAATCGAACAATGTGATTAGGTTTCCCCTCCCCAAAATAATTCTAAATCATACAGTTTTCAGAAAAGATAAACTGGACGATTGAAGTAGCAAAATGCTTATAGTTCCCTGATCAAATTAGAAAGGCATCGCCAATGAGCAATTGAAAGAAAAAACCATGAATAGTACTAGAAGGTGGAACAGCACAGGCACCTGCTGGTCTTTGCTGTGTTTCTTGCCAGCCTTGTAATCTCGATGACCATTGGCGGTGAGAAGAGACGGTCTACCCAGGTTTGTTCCTCCGTGAGAATTCTCCGCCCGAGCAGAAGCAGACGGACTCAGGACAGTGCCATCTCTAGAATCAGAAGGACAATCGTCGTTTAAATCGACCTCCTTCTGAGGTATGCCCACAAGTGGTTTTACTAATTGTTTGAAAACACCCGCAAAGTCATAGGCCAAGGACATTTTTTCCAGTCCCATGTCATCCAGGCCGCGAGATCGAATCAGCAGCTTGAACTCATCCCTGACCCGTTCTAGAAATCGGATGGACTTTCCTTTCCCCAACACCTCGTCCACAACTGCACAGTACGTGAATGGGCCGTCTATCAAGAACATGAACATTCGTTGCTTAATGGTATAGGTGAACTGGTTGTGGTAGGGCGGAACTTTCTCCAGACATTCCTCCCCAACATCTGCTAGGTATTCCTTAGAATTAATGTGCTCCGCAAGTACGATGCTCCCCCTTGCCACCGCTGCATAATACACAAGATTAACGATTGAACCCATGACGCGACTCTCCTTATCACGCGAGTTTCTGTACACCATATCAGCAAACTCCGTCTAAGTAAACCTAATTTGCTATATCATCCGCCAAATTATCCTACCGACAGCGGTACCATAGAGTCTTCCACCTCAAAGACCTTGCGCAAAATGTCGGTAATTCACCACAGTTCTGAGACTTCAAAGCTTTCCTTCCTCCCCCAAGAATCACCTCCTTCGTCGAAACAGAGAACCACCCAATCCATACCACCACCCACTGAACAATCTACCCTAACACCCGAAACAACCCATCGCAGTCCGACCGGCAGATCAATCGGTCGCCACTACCACAGTCCACTCCTCACCGCCCCCGAAACCCACAACACTCTTCCACTACCTCTTCTCCAAAACCTCGCAACTAACATGAACTTCAACACCAAATAGGCATCGTCAACATCAACACAATCGATCGATCTTGGTCTTCACCTTTCTCTCTACAGCCAAAAATGTCAAAACAACTAACCCAACTTCAAAATAGCTCATAAAAGGGTCCGTCTACGTCTCTGCCCATATAGCTACTACTTTCTTATTCATCGAGGCTGAGAAACAAAATTATATCCCTCAAAACCCTAACAAGCCAACACTGTATGATGTGGGACACAGGTGCAGACAGGAACCGAAACCCAAAGAAGACACGGAAGGTGAAGCGCTACCTACAAGTTAAGTGCGACGATTTAGACCGGGCCCACGGGTCCACAGAGACCTCCAATTCTGGAGATTAAGAAGGAAAAATACAGGGTACTGGGGTCTACAATACTGCATTTCAAAGACGAGTTGCGAGATCAAACGCGCTATTGTTTAACAGATGCCAGGCTCTCTGGAGTTTCTTTTCAAAGTTTTGGATGAATCATGAAAGGGAATGGCGGGCTTGGCGGGGCTAAGATTGCATCTGGCAAGGGAGGGAAGAGGAAAAGGGCCCCATGGCGACGACAATCTTGGGTTTCGTTTGAAGCTACAAGGCGAACGTCAGCCTTGACGTGGGGGATAGGTCTTGATCCAAGCCTTGGAGCCAAAGTTCAGCCTATAACAAGACTTCGGTTCCCACAGTTTCTGCATTTGTTGACCAAGGAAATGCCCTCACAAACTACAACCACATTTCCCATGACTAGTCCATCTTGGCAACCCTTCGCAAATCTCTTCATGGACGAAGCCCGTAGGTATTAAACCGCGATGTAGGGGTGGATTACTGCATGTCCGAGTGAATGGAACTTCGTGGAACAGGCAGATGAGATCGAAACCATCCCACAGAGCACTTCCGTCAGCCTACTCCAGATTTCACTGTTTTGAGTTCGCGTAGGTTCGAAATCTAAACCCGAAATTTCCCCTCCAATTTTCAGGATTTGTTAATGTTCCGCTGCACATCATCGATCTGGTATTGGGATCCGTGATGTCAGGCGAAGTGCGTCGAATGTTGGACCGATCCCAACTCCTCAAAACAATTGTTCTCCAATCGCGAGAACTATTCTTCTCCAAGCTCGTCAGTCCCAGTCAACGTTATTGTCCACATAGCGGTTTTACCGCCATGGTGTCAGAGCTTCCCCACCGTGCCACTTCAAAAGATCCGAACCGGAATTACGGCGTGGCCGAACCAAAATTGGCGTGGCCATTTGCCCAGCTCATGCCCCGTCCACTGCAAGATAGGAACATAGACCGTCATATACAGGCTCGGGCACGCCATATTTGGCGAAGTGCGGTTAGCCAACCCATTTCCCTGGACATCAATTTTGCCTCACCAAAAATACTCACTGCAAAGATGAACCCATGCACATCATCCACTACGTGGCAGACACCCATGCCTCCGGGCTCTTATGCCGTGTGAACCGGTGCGGCACACACTAGGGACAAGATTGGGTTCAGTTCTGGGCCCATCACCAGGGCTCAATGGCGCTCCCATTTAGAGGGGCATCGGTGGGGATGCTCTGTGTTCAGCTTTATTAATGAAGACCCTTTGCCGTGCTCTTTAGCCATGAACTTGCGAAGGCGATCCCCGCGAGTCTGTTTAAAGAGCCCCGACTTGGAAAGGGGAGATTTAGCGAGGGTCGCTGGTTTTCCAGTCGATAGCACAACAACTCTGTTCCTGCCATGAGGGGTGAGTAAATCTCATGATAACGAGTTAGCTGATCACCAAATTTGGGAGTGCCCCAGTGTGTCACACAAGATGTATAAGAGCGAAGATAGAATCTCGGGAGCTATCCTCGGCACAAGGAGACCGCTAGATCCCATTGTGGGATCCATTTCGAAAGAGCTTCAGCGCAAGTTCTACAGAATTCTTACCAATTCAGAATCACGACGCCATTTACACTGTTTGGGATCAAAGACCAAGCAACTGAGCGAGCCGTGGAGGCGATTCCACCGCATGAATAGATCGGACATGGCTCCGCAGCACGTGAATGACCATGGGCATAGCTTCCTATTCTTAAATTCGTGAGTATCTAAGTATAGAAATGTGCACTGGGATTCCACCCATTGAATAGGCAGAATCGGCAGTCAGTGTGCGATCAGCCAAGCAAACTGCCGATTCAAACATGAATCCTTGGGGACGGGGATAAGAAAACCAGTGAAGATTGTATTAGACGTGTCTGCTGACAATCAAAATCGATGCAATAACCGGGAAAAAGCAGAAGCAGACTCAAGTCTAATCATGGAAAGAATAGGACCTTGGTTGTTGCTATTTAAATGCCATTACCTCCTTGACCTACCGACTTATTTGACCTAACTCTGTTGGGTGAAAATATGGTGGATAACATTGTTTATTGTTTATTGTTTCAACACCCACACGCAATGGAATGTTGGATGTTTGCTCTGGCGTGGCGGCGATGCGTGAATAAAGGTAGCGGTTTCAATAGAGGGTGATGAGTTTGGAGTCAATATTAGTCACGTAGATTCTCACATTTGACCATCACCCCCCTTCAAATATGAACGTAGCGATCAAGTTTCTTTTGATGAATGATTCAAAGACATGATCAAGTCCACTGCGACAGGTGAACCCCGTATGTGTCAAAAAACAAAAACAAAAAGACATGGTCAAGTGGTACTTGGTGTCTTACCCAAACCTTGGGTCTTGAGTTAGGCCCCTCAATCACCGTGTATTCCCTCATTTTATAAAGAAAGTAGTAAACCTTTTTCTCTTCCAAAATAACAAATTACTAAACAAATGTTGATTGAAAAAGAAACAAAATGTACTTTGATGTGTTGAGTATTACTTTAGAAAAATTAAAGAAAAATGGTTGAATTTTTTTAACATATTAAATAATAGAAATAAATTTTGTGTGTTATATTTGAAATCGGTTTTTAACCTACTACATGATTTATAAATGAGATGTCTAAATATTTTTAATTGGTAAAATGATCTTAAAAAGAATAATAAAAATCTGTAATAATTTAAATAAAAAATATACATATATACAATACTGATAAAATGATATTAAATGTCATAACATTTTCAAGTTAATATTTCCACAAGCCTTCTTAATATAATATAAATATATGTGTATATATGTGCATATATATATATATATATATATATACACATATATATGTATAGACATATAAAAATTTTGGATTTATGATTTTTCTAAAAAGAGATGTTCCTTACATACAAGATTATTTATCTTGTATACAAGATAAATAATCTTGTAAAATAGAAGCTTAGAAACTGATATTCGATACTATTATTACTTTTTGTTTTATAATCAATATTTTATAAGTTTTAGAAAGTATCTTACATTATAAAAAAAGACTATTATATAAAATTACTAAATTTATTTAAAAATTGAGTATCCTATACTAATTTTAGTAAGTTTTTTAAGATACAAAGTATGTCTATTAATAAAATCTGGAATAATTCATTGAATTTGATCTTAAATTTAGATATCTCATGTATAGTTTATTTTGATATCTCTTGTGATTTATTTTTATAAAAATTGAATTATATTATAATTTTTCATGTTGTAATCAGTTAATTTTTTTTTATAATTTTTAACATCTAGTATATTTTATTTTTTTATTTTTATTAAATTAATTTTTAAATTCTAACTTCTAAAATTATAAATTATTATTTATAATTGAATAGTTATATATATGAAATATATAATTAAACTCAATAAAATTAATTTTTTATATTTAAGATATATTTTTAAAATTTTTAATCTAAAAAATTAATAATTTTTTACTTATACATAGATAGATTTTTTCCAATATGAAAGCAAATAAACATATGAAATTTCTATTAAAAATAACAAAATAGAAGTAAAGAAGTATATATATTAAAAGAAAGTAGAATGGCTATTGCCACAAAACAAGAAAACTATAGACTCTTGAATCTAGACTAAAAGCAAAAAAGGAATTGACAAGAGTGAAGAAGGCTTCACTCTTGCCTCTATAAATACTATGTAATTAAGAGCTACGTGGCGATATTCTATAGGATCTCCTACACATGTCTAATTTGCAAGACATGTGTCAAACTTGTATAATAAGTTTTTCACATGTGTGCCACGTACTTGGCTTGTTCCGCAAGCTACCAACATGTGTAACACATGGCTAGCTTGTTCCATAAGCTACCAATATGTGTGATGCATGGCTAGCTTGTTCCATAAGCTACCAATATGTGCGCTATGTAGCTAGCTTTTTGACCAAGTTTTTAACCTATCAATCACCTATAGATATGTATAAAGGTGATTTTGCATTTATGAAGCTTCTAGTAAGCTTTTCTATCACATATTATCAAATCAACTTATTTTATCTACTTCTTTTCGTCTATATTAATTAAATAATTATTCAAATAAATCTTATGTCTGCAATATTATCTCCCCTTCTAGAGATGAGTTCCACAAAGAGTGGTGATTACATGCTGAGAAAGTTTAAAAATACGTCGAATTATCTATTTAAATCTAAAATCTCTTCAATTTCGAATTCTTCATTGTTGTCCACTTCTATAGGAGGCGGTGGCATTTGTCTTCTTCTTTGTATATCCACTGTCTTGTATGGCTTGAGTAGTAATACGTAGAATACAAGATGGATCTTTATGGACTCTGGTAGGTATAATTGATATGCAACTAGATTTATTTGTTCAGAAATACGAAAAGGTTCAAGCCTACAATAATCTAACTTATCACAAGGATGAGTAGTCTTGATATTGCAATGAAGTAACTATATCTTGTCCCTCACATTGCATTGTGATTGTTCCTTGTGATACACATCTGTATTTATTTTTTGTCATTCTTGAACTTCTTTTAATTGCACCTTCATTATTGCATGTAGCTCTAGCAAACGATTTGCTAAATCTTCTACTATTGGATTATTAACTTTTGAAAAGTGAAAAGTATCAAGTCGTGGATGATAACCATAATTGGCAAAGAAAGGTGTTTGTTGCATAGAAGAATGTATCATATTATTATAAGCAAACTCTGCTAATGGCAAAAGAACTGTCAAATCATCTTGTTGGTAGTTGATAGTACACCTTAAGTACTGCTCCAAGACTTGATTCACATGCTTTGTTTATCTGTCAGTTTGAAGATGAAAAGCTGAAGATAACTTTATGTCCACTTTTAAGATCTTGAAAAGGGTTTTCCAAAATCTTGACACAAATTGAGTTCCCTTATCCAATATAATATCTTTAGGTAACCCATGATAGCGATAGATATTATCAATGAAAAGCTTAGCTGTTTCTTCACTTGTGATAGATTTTATGCATGGCACAAAATGTACCATCTTGATGAATTGATCTTCTATCAGAAATATAGAGTCATAAGATCTTGAACTTTGAAGATTTGTGATGAAATCCATAGAAATAGAAGACCATGGTTATTTTAGAATAGATAATGGTTGAAGAAGTCTAAAAGATCGATGACGAGGAGTCTTTGATCTTGAGCAGATATCACATGATTGTACAAAGTCTTTAACTACCTTTCACATCTGAGGCCACCAAAAATCTCTTGAAATAAGTTCCAAAGACTTGTTGTATCCACAATGTCCTACCGCTGAAAAATCATGACATGCTTGAAGAATACGTAAACGTGCTTCTCCTTCTAGAACATATAAGTGTCCTTTGAAATATAGTAGGTTATTCTTGAACTCAAATTTAGAAGAATCATGAGACTTCAAAAAATTATTCTTCATATTATGAAGAAGAGGGTTTGAGGACATACTTGATTGAATTTGCTTAAGAAAATTTGAATCAACAGTTAATGTTGATTTTATTACTCAAAGATGAAATTGCTCCAGTTTCATGAGGGCCATTCTTTGTTGCTCAAAAGCTGCATCTCCTTCTTTTGGTGCAAAATAAGAACGTCTAGAAAGGGCATTGGACAAACCTTGTTGTTTTCTTGGCCGATAAATAATAATGAAATCAAATCTTAATAAGACATATTCCAATAAGCTTGACGACGATTCAACATGCGCGCCGATATGAAACACTCAAGGTTCTAGTAATTTGTATATACGGTGATTGGATTAGAAGTGCCTTCTAGATAATGATGCCATTCTTGAAAGGAATCCACAATTACAAGAAGTTTTTTATTGTGGATCTCATAATTGATCTCGGTTGCTGAGAATTTTTTTAAATAAAAAATTATTAGATGAAATTTATCATCTATTCTCATTTGTGACAAAACCACACCCTTGTTTCCATAAAGAATGCCTTAAAAAAGTCAACACAATACAAGATTGGTATAAAAACAAACGATGTCTTCAGAGCTTTAAATGTTGCTTTCGCTTCTTCATTCCATTAGAGTTTGTCTTTACAGGTCAAACGTGTAAGTGGAGTTGTAACTTGAGAGAAGTCTTTGATGAAGATCCGATAATAATTGGAAAATCTCAAAAAATATTGGACATCTCTTATTGTCTTTGGAATCTTCCAATTCATGATTGTCTGGACTTTCTTAGAATCCATCATGAGACCATCATTTGAAATGATGTATCTTAAGAAATCAACTTGAGTAATGTAAAATATATACTTTTTCATCTTGGCATACAATCCCGCATCTCTACGTTTTTGTAATACTTGACAAATATGTATTTCATATTCTTTTATATTCTTAGAATAGATCAAAATATCATCTAGGTAGCAGACGACAAAGTTGTCTAAGAACTCACAAAAAATATCATTCATGAAATGTTGAAAAGCAGCTAATGCATTCCTAAGTCCAAAAGACATGAAATTATATTCAAAATGTTCGTACCTAGTATCAAGGATAAGAACTCGATGAAAACAAATAAACATATGAAACTTCTATTAAGAATAACAAAATAGAAATAAAGAAGTATGCATATTAAAAGAAATTAGAATGGCTATTGCCACAAGATAAGAAAACTATAGACTCTTGAATCTGGATTAGAAGCAAGAAAGGAGTTGACAAGAGTGAAGAAGACTGCATTCTTGTCTCTATAAATATTATCTAACTAAGAGCTATGTGGCAATATTCTATAGGACCTCCTACACGTATCTAATTTGTAAGACATGTGTGAAACTTGCACAATAAGTTTTCTACATGTGTGCCACGTACTAGACTTGTTTTGCAAGCTACCAACATGTATGACACATGGCTAGCTTGTTCTACAAGCTACCAACATGTATGACACATGGCTAGCTTATTCCACAAGCTACCAACATGTGCGCCATGTGGCTAACTTATTGACCAAGTTTCTAACCTATCAATCACCTATAGACATATATAAAGATGAATCCGCATCTTTAAAGCTTCTAAGAAGCTTTTTTATCACATATTATCAAATCAACTTATTTTACCTACTTCTATTAGTTTATATTAATTAAATAATTATTGGAATAAATCTTATGTCCATGATATTATCCCCCCTTCTAGCAACGAGTTCTACAAGGAATAGTGATTACATGTTGAGGAAGTCTAAAATACGTCAAATTGTGCTTGCCACATACTCTGATCCTTATTCTCTTCAAAGGTAGTTGATAGGTCTTTTTAGCCATTGATAATGTCCCATACCAGGGCAAGAGGACCACCCTATTATTTGATCATTGTTGAGGCCTTCATAACTCCCTTCAAAGAAAACATTAAGAACACCATCAAGAGTAGTTCCTACTTCTAAAAGTATCACTTAATATGGGGAGTCTCTTCTAAGGTCATGATACCAAACACATTGTATTTTGCCATCAATCCGAGGAAGGACATGTTGTTCTTGAAGGTCTTCATCTCTATTCCATCGTCTTGAAGGTTGTAATAGTCGTAATATCTCGTCCAATAATTCAGCAAATGATGGCTCTTGAGTTGAATTTTCTGGTTGTTGATCCTCCATCTTTTTAATATGAATAAATCTGAGAAAATAACAAACAATGATATAAGGTAGGATGAAACCTTTATAGAACCTGCTTTGCTTTATAGCAAAGATTTTTTTGATTCTTTATCTTAGATTTGACAGATGCTGTCGATGAAATACATTGACTTTTATTGATGCATTTGCTAGATTCTTGGATGGCTCCTATGTACGTTCATTAATATCATATCCGTGCTAATGCACAAGATATTCTAGTCGATTTTGATGCCGCCTTGAATCTAAAATCTCTTCAACTTCAAATTTTTCATCGTTGTCCACTTTTATAGGAGGCGGTGGCATTTGTCTTCTTCTTTGTATATCCACTATCTTGTATGGCTCGAATAGTGACACGTGGAATATATGATGGATCTTCATGGATTTTGATAGGTATAATCAATATGCAATTGGATTGATTTATTTAAAAATAGAAAAAAGATCCAAGCCTACATTAATCCAACCTATCTCAAGGACGAGTAGTCTTAATATTGTGACGAAGGAACCATACCTTATCTCCTACGTTGAATTATAGTTGTTCCTTGCAATACTGTAAAATGGATAGGAATTTTATGATTTACGATACATAGTTTGTAGGATTAAAAATAAGCAGTAAGGTGATGAATGGCCAGTTTAGAAGGCAAAATGGATGAGGAAGTTAGAAAAAGTAGTTATCATCGATTGTGTAGCAGTTAACATAGTCGAGGTAAGTATAAATTGATTCAGTATGGGAGAGTCAGGGCCAGACTGTGATAGTGTTGAGCTGGGATAAGTTTGGTGCTACCTCTTATTTATTTTGTTTAGTAGAGAATCCGGATTTCATTTCGATTGATTGAATTGTGTCGATCATGGAATACAATAATAAAAAGAGATAATTCAATTATGGATGAATAAGGAATTGTAATCGATTGTTGCTTGAATTCAATATGGCGAATTGAGAGCAGAAGACTTAATATGTCAATGCAATTTATTTGTGAGTAAGAATGTTATGCCATATTGGTTGTGGAAGTTGAGTGATGAAAGAGAATTTTAGAGAGAGGTGATTCAATTTGGAAGAAGTTCTTGGTGAAAAGTTATTTCCAGTGATTGGGGAGTGAAGCAAGGTAAGTAGTCTATTGAGACAATGTAGCATTGCTGGATGTTGTTGTCCGATTAGAAGAAGATAATAAATTATAGTAGGAGAATTTGTAGAAGATTGAATCACAAAGTTTATTCTTAGTTGCGGAGTAGCAGTACCGATTGAGTGGTCGGTGTTGTTTCTAAGCTTTTATATGTGCATTGGACTCTGATGTTTGGAGGCAGTTAGTTGTGTGATCCTAACAATTTAGCTCAATGCAGTTAGTCTTTCTTTGTGTTTGAATCTCCTTTTACAGGTTTTCTCTGGGCAGTACTGGTAGAATAAGCAAAATGACAGAACCACATTTTGGCGCCGTTGTCGGGAATTCACAATAGTATTGAATATTAGAAATTAACTGCCAAATGTGTAGTTCACGATGTTGCATTAAGAGATTACAAATCTAGTCTTGGTTAGGAAGTGAAACTAAATGTATAGTTAAATTAGAGACGAAAAGCTATGTCAATAATAGATGATGAAAGATTATGATTAATAAGAATGAGAACATTGCTCTAAGAAAAATACGTCAATTGAAAGGAAGTCAAGAGAGAGTGCAAGTAAGAAATTTATTGCGGGACGAGCAAGAACGATAGCTAAAAAGGAAGTGTCGATAGAATTGGATTAAACCATGGTTGCATGCTTGTCGGCACATTCAAGCATATTCAAAACATGAAAGATCTTTAATATTTCAAACATATATACCGTTATAGAAATTACCAAGAGTACTCGCAGATAATTCAATAAATAGTCTAGCATATCTCTTGAGCCCATTAACGGAAAGAAAATAGAGCACAAAAGAATTAGATATTCTGTTGGATACTTTTTCAATAGTGGATACAGTCGATTCTAGCAAGACTAGTTCTTCAGATGGACATGTATTACATGCCAGTAAGGGCCAATTAAGTGTTTTTCAAAATCTATCATTTTCACTTTAATTTCAATTAATAAAATTATTTATGGATAATAATAGTAAATTATGGAGGCCTGGAAGTCTGAAAAAGATAATTGGGGGAGGCAATGTTTATTTTAACTAGGAAGTGAATAGAACATTGTCACCTTCAATAGTGGCGGGGGTTCCAGCAGTACCAATTGTGGTCCAAATGAGTGCGGTGGATAATCACACAACTAGCATAGCTCCATTATTTATCTTTAGGGGTCTGCCAAGAGTCGACCCAGATCAACACTTGTCTCAATTCCTGACTGCATGTGTAGCCAATAATGGTAGAACTGAAGATATTTGGTTAAGATGGTTGCCAACGACCTTGAAAGACATGGCATTTGAATAGTATAATCGCCAACCTATGGATCAATTTTCTAATTGGGAGGCATTAAAAAATACGTTTTTGATTCATTTTTTATCAATAAGATTCGAAGAACATCTTAGGGAAAGATTGATGACTAGCAGAATGGTACCAAGAAAAGTAGTGCAATCATATTATGGCCGAGTAGCAGATATCTTTTGTAAATGGCCAAATAACCAAATGTTGGATTCGTTTGTTATGTCTATATTGATTAACGGACTATATCCACTAGAATTGAAGATATTTCTAAAAGAATTCCAATATGTGATTGTGGCTGCCTTACTTGATTGAGCTACGGTATGAGAAGAATGTCATTATGACTAATTTTTAACCATAGGAGCCACGATGATTCTACCTCAAGGAGGATATCAAATGCCAACCTAGAATGAAACAATGGACAGTTACCCAAAAACAATTGATTATAATGCAAATCTTAGTGCTAATTCGCAAGGGATAGTGAATGTTGTTCCATTGCAGGCTGTACCACCAACAATTGCAGTTCCATATTCCCCCATACTTTCCATATCAAAAACCAATATCTATAAAATAATTATCTAATAAACTAGTATCAAAGGCTCTAAATGAGACTTTGTTGTTAATTTTGATAAAAGAAGGATGAGTTGATTGTTAATGTGACAAAAGATAAGGAAAAGAGGCATAAATCGACTAATATGCGCTCCAATATTTGGTACAGTAATTGTAAAGGGCAAGGCCATTTGGTAACAAAATGTTCTTCACCACCCCAAATGACTGTGCAATGTATATTTTGTGGAGGTAAGCAAATAGCACCAATTGTTGGAATTTACGAAAGCAACAACAGTTCAAAAATCAGACCATGATTCAACCAACTTTATGGAATATTAATCAAGTTCACATAGGAAATAGGTTTGGCTAGAATAAGAATCGTCCAACTAAACAAAATAGAAATTTCTTTAATTTTTAAAATTTTGAGTATAATCAAGAAGGTGACTCCAATTCTCAAGGTTTTGTGCAAAATCAGCAAGCACACTCCCAATATCCATCCATTCAAAATCCAATTTTAGATTCTACAATACCAATTGGTCGACCAAGATCTTTTATCTATCCAACCTGAAACAAGTTTAGCCAATATATACCAATCAAAATGCCCCATATTCTTGATGGAGGTAGAAGAAGACCATTCCAATGCTATTGTTGCAAGCAGATAGGACATTATACTAATGAATGTCCCAATCTAAGAGTCAGTGATGATTATGCTCCAGTATGTAGAAATTATAAGCAATCTAGACATACTTACCAGCAGTGCAATGCTCCATTTAATGTTAATAATTGAGATCAATGTATCTAATTGCAAAATAAGATAAAAGACAATAATTGAGTTCCACAAGATTCTTCGATAAATCGGGTGGAATGCATCCATGCAGTACTTATAATTCAAAAGTTGGGAGTACTACATGGATGCATTCCACCCAATTCAAAAATTGGAAGTACTGCATGGATGCATTCCACTCAATTCAAAAATTGGGAGTACCAGTTGTGGCGGATCAATTTAATTCATTAGATGGTACTCCAAATCTAATACCAGTACCAAAGATATTACCAACGTTTGGATCCAATTCGTCTGTGCAACTTAAGGATGTCCTTAGTCTCGAAACATTGATTCAACCAAAATCAGTACCAATATCTGTGAAGTTTCGGGAGCTATCTTATCCACTAAAAGATCCTCTCATGGACAAGAATTCCAACAAAGTCCATTCAACAGTTCTAGCTCCAAATTCCGTAAGAAAATTATCTCAAGGGATTAAATTGAAATCCATGAAAAAAAAGAGGGCCTTGGGAATCATTGCCAATATGAAACCATATGATATTATGAAAGATTTGGATGAAATTAAACCTTCTATTATAATGAAGCAATTATTAGTAGTTGCGCCAGAATGTCATTCTATATTGAATTCCTTGTTAATACGAAATAAAGTTTGTAATAAAAAAATTCTTGAGGTTAGTTTGAATCTTGATCCGAGAGTACCAACTATCTATGTATCAATTGATGGTATTCTCATTACTAGAGTTCAAGTGGATGATGGCTCTAGTGTGAACTTAATGAACTCCGATACAATACAAGAGTAGGATTTAAAACAAATATTATCCACGACATTGGTATTGAGAATGACAGATCATAGTAGGATGAAACCAATGGGTATCTTATATAATATTAATATCGTAATTATGGAAATTAAATATGAAATTGATTATATTATTTTTTGATTACAGAGTTCCACTTTATCATATCTAATTTTATTGGATCGGCTGTGGCTATATCAAGCCAAAACTAAGAACAATTGGGACCAAAAAATGTTAACTATTGGGGAGGATAGTGACAAGATCATTTTACAAATATACCCAGTTCAATATCATGGGGAGTCTCAAATTATACACACAGAAGTAATATCTGATGATGAGGGCCAATTTGAGGCAGAATATGACAAAATTAACAATGTGATGCAAGTTGATAAGGATCCAATTCACATACAGAAGCAGGGTGTATTATATTAGTATGGAGGACCCGAAGAATATTTATAGTATCAGGAGGATGCAGCAAATTTTGATGATGTCATCGCAGATTGAATGAATAATTGCATAGTAAATGAAGTCAGTACATTGGAACCAGAATTGGATAGTTTCAATGTGACGGATTATATGAAAGATTCAGAGTAGGAGAGACAAATCAAACTGGAGGTTGTTACGAAACCTGTGTGCCAATCTATTAACTTGGGTTCTAATGAAACATCCCAAATTATCAAAGTATATACCGGTATTAAAGATATAGAATTGAGAAATTGAAAAGAATTTTTTCTACGTTATAAATCTGCTTTTGCTTGGTCGTATGTAGATCTAAAAGATATTCCTGCCAAAGTTTGTGAGCATCGAATTACCTTAGAGGAAGATGCTACACCAGTTCGTCAAAGACAACATTGCTTTAACTCAAAATATTCTCTCATGGTCAAAGAGGAAATAGATAAACTTTTAGATGTGGGCTTCATATATCTAGTCTCGTATAGTGAATGGATTTCACCGATTGTGATGGTACCAAAGAAGAATGGAAAAATTTGAATCTGTCGAGATTTTTGTAAACTAAACGCAGCTATTAAGAAGGATTATTTTTCTTTACCTTTTACGGATAATATATTAGACGTAATAGTTGGGCATGAATATTATTCCTTTTTGGACGGATTCTTGGATTATAATCAAATAAAAATTATAAAAGAGGACCAGTTGAAGACCATTTTTATTACAGATTGGAGCACATTTGCTTATAAAGTGATGCCATTTGGATTATGTAACGCCCCGGCCACATTTCAAAGGGTAATGACGTAAGCATTTCAGGATTATTTACCATTATTAATAGAGATATTTTTAGATGATTTTTACACATTTAGTATGACAACAAATCATTTAGAATGTCTTGATAAATATTTGGACCAATGTAATAAATATGGGATATCTTTGAATTCTAAGAAGTGTCAATTTGGCATACCATCGAGAAAGCTTTTGGAACACATTGTTTCCTTGGCTGATATCATTACTGACCCAGATAAACTTATTCGTATATTGGCTTTACCAAAGCCAGAAACAGTGTCAAGTGTTCATGGTTTTATAGGCCATGTCAGCTATTATAGGCGATTCATTCATTTATTTGCAGTAATATATCAATCATTAACAAATCTCTTAAAAAAATCGCCATCAGATGGATCTAGTCCAATTTGGACTGAGGAATGTACAGTTGCGTTTGACGAGTTAAAACAAAAATTAGTATCGGCACCAATACTTGTTGCAACTTGTTGAACAAAACCATTTTATGTTTATGTTGATGCCTCGAATGCTGCTATTGGATCCGTGTTAAGCCAGAAAGATAAAAAGAATTTGGATCATCCCATCTATTATGCTAGTCGATAATTTATTACTACAAAACAAAATTATACTATGATTGAATGAGAAGCCTTGCAAATGATCTATTCTGTCCAAAAATTTTGGCATTATTTGCTTGATTATCCATTTGTGTTTCATGTCAATCATGATGCTCTTAAATATATGATAAATATATCTCAATTGAATGGATGCATTGCTCGATGAGTGTTACTCCTTCAAAAATTTAATTTTACTATTAATATTCAAGCAGAAAAGAAACATGCCAATACAAATCATTTATCCCACTTATCTAATATACAAGATAACAAACCTATCAATGATACACTTCCTGATGCGGAATTATTTGCCGTCAACATGATCATCCCAAAATATAGTGAATTGATCTAGTATCTGACATTTCAGACATTTCCACCTTTATATAGTAAAAACTTAAGAAACGCCTGATTTTGAAAAGTGCGCCATATACAATGATTGAAGATGCCTTGTATAAGTAAGGAAGAGATGGAATTCTATGCCGCTATATTTTTCAAAGTGAAGTACATACCATATTGGAAGGATGCCATTTAGATAGTTTTAGAGGGCATTTTGCCAGTGACAGCATGGCTCGCAAAGCTTTAATGGTTGAATATTGGTAGCCAACAATGTTCTTAGATGTACACCAATATGTCTGGCGTTGAAATCTTTATCAGCATTGTTGTATGACGTGGCCTTCTATCTGGGAATACATTGGATACCTGGCTGTGGAGAATTTATTTGAAACTTGATGGCAAAAATCCAACAGGTGATTTTTCCTTAATAAAAAAGACAAATAATACAACAATCTCACAAAAGAGAAGTTATGTATATAAACCCTCTTGTTCAAGTAGGTTTGTACAAAAAGAGTTCAAATTTCCTCAAAAATCCTTCAAAACTTTATTCACCTGCAAGGACTTATTTCTTACTAAACTTTAGAATCCAATAACTCTTAATCCAACTATTTAGTTTCTATAAAATTTAATTCAAAGTGTAGATAATCTTCTTAAGTTTCACTACAAGGAAGAATCAACTATAAATTCATTTCCAATCATCTGATATCTCAAAATCCCTAGCAGGTGCTTAAAACCCTAGCTCAGAGACACCCGAGCACTATTTTCCTTATATCTTACAAATCCAAAAACTTGATGCCACAAAACTTTTGCACATAGTCTTGTGACATAAATATATACACTCCTAAAAATTTTGAGCCAAAAATCTATGAAATTGTCTAAGATATAGCTCAAAATATAACCACTATGTAAGCAGGTCACTTACTGCCCTTAAGTTTGTAAGCACTGACTTCAACTCCCAATATCTCCTTCATCCTAGCTTGGATTTTATCAAGCCATCCATAAAAAGTGTAGCCGTAAAAATGTTCTTTCCAACCCTAGTCGCCGATCCTTGATTGCTTTCTGTATGCGCGAGTTATATCCAAAAGAGTGACAATAGCTCCAAAATCAACACCTTTACTTTGAGCGCCTATAACTTCTTCATAAAAAGTGCAAATCACACAAAATTTGGACCTAAATCAGATCCAAAAACCTAAACCTTATGATCCTAGCCTTTGATGTTCAACTCTCCTTGAAAAACAAACCCTAACTCCTAATAAACCCTCGGGTAGTTGTGGTTTGGCTATTTATAAGATTTACATACTTGGTGCTTTAAGCATCAAATAAAAGAAGTAAATAAGATCTTAAGGATCACCAATGTCTAACATAAGTGACTTAAGATATATATTAGTTACTATCAATATAAAATTAACTTCAAAAGTCACTACTAAAAAAAAAATAAGATCGTATAAATCTTAATAATAATTCTTTTAATAGATCCTTTCTAAACTAGTAACCTAATCACATCCTATAACCAATAAAAATCCATTGATATGACTTTTAATTAGATAAGTAGTAAATTGTACATTAAATATACATGTACAATTTTTTCACATAGTAGCTAAACCACAACACGACAGTGGAATACAGGTAAATTTGCATCTTTGTTGTGCTCCAATTATGTGCACTCCGTTATTACATATACATTAAATCAACTAACAATGGAGAAAATTATACCTTTCCCAATGCCGCAATAAGGTATGCGGAGTTTAGCAGTTAGTCTAGGGATAGTGGTGCACAAAACTGGGGAATCAAGTAGATCGCAGGAACGGGAGGCTTTCCCGGAGACTACACTAGGGCAGGTTCCAATTCATGTAGTGACTGAGAAGGCGGATGAGGCTCCAATTTTGAACACCAAAATATTGGAAGGAGGAAACCTCACAGAAATAATATTTGGTCAAATTTTTCAATTGCAACTTATCGTGAGTCAATTAGAAGGAAATTTAAAGCAACAATTGGAGTTGAGCAGGAAGGAGATAATGGAGAAAAACCACCGAATTGTGGAATAAGGTCACCTTATTAGGAAAAAGATAAAATCCAAGCTGGCATTGGATCGGAAATTAGCGGAGGAAAAGAAAAATTGGACAAATGATAAAGATTGCACTCAAAGAATTTTGAACGGCCAAAAGCAAGAACTAATAGAGAATCGCAAGACATGGAATTTAGAAAGGGAGGTGCTAAAATTCCTATTGCAAGCAGAACGTTGTCGTTGAGAGAGTCTTAGCCCTAAGAAACACTGGGTCTTATTTGCTTCTAGTTTCTCAAGTACAAGATGAGATTCATAAAGTTCATAAAATTAAAGAATTTATATAAAAACATACTTTATTAATCCTAACATATTCTGTCTATAGAATCCTGCCCTCAATTTTGCTCATAAATCCTAAGATATCACATTAATTGAAGCAAAATTTGGATACAAAGTACTTAAGGAAGTAAAAAAGCAAATTCTAAAAATCTTTTGATTGTAGCTCATGTATTTAGAGAGAACCATGTTGTCAAAGTAATCCCTCCATGCTGCCTTTGATTCTAGACCCCTTTTGCTTCACACCTTCATTGCTCTTCATTAAAGAAGATCTAAGTGCTGAAATTTGGTAGACTTATAGCTTGTATCATGTTGTAAATACCCTTCAAATATTGCTCCAAAAGTCTTCTCCAAACTTGAGTTATAGGTTCCATCCTTCTTCTTTAATTTTGCCTTCTAACAACTCTAGATTTAACCACAATTTTCCTCATAACTCCTTGAATATAATTCTAATAGCAATCAGTTTTTTACACAACTTAACAAACTCATATATCTACAAATCTGAAAAAAATTTATTCAAAATACTACTCTGATCACAAAGATATGCTCTCTCAAACTTCATTGATTTGGAGATAGACCCTTGTCACTTTGAAAGAGCATAACATTTTTTTTATAAGACTAATGAGTATAAAACTTACACTCATCTCTTCCTTAACTTATATAGATCATGTCTATCAAATTTCACACTCAAATTCATCTCTTAACTCCCTTTATACCCAAAAAAACCCACACACATGCACTGCCTATACAAACCGTCAACCTTGCCTTCACTCTACTTCTCTTTTCATTCAAACTGGTTACAATTTCACTCATAATTCTTTGTTCACAAGTCATATTGACTTGAGATTTTGATACAAAGTAGTTAACTCTATAAGGAACAAAAATCCAACAAATTTCGTCACTAAAGTCCAAGTGGTTTCCAAGAACTAAGGCCCGAAATTTAGTAACCCTCACTGCCGTAGTCTTAAACACCTACAACTTTCACGACTCATATCTCCCTTGATACTTAATCAAAAGACATGAAAATTATTTCTATGAGTTTTTTATCTTGTCTACTATAAACCTACAAAAACTTGTACTTAAAATCCTCTCCAAGCTTCCTCTATATACAAAAACATATACTGCCTATCAAAAAAATCCTATGCCTTCCAAAAAAACTCTCCTCCTTCTTCTTCACGACCCTTCCTTGTCATGTCCCTCCTGGTCTTCCTTATCTTCTTGGTCAAAAAGACCTCTTAGCCCATATCTTTTCCACTTCCTCAACCTTTTCTTTTGGACTAACTTGAAGAAATTTCACTTTTTAAGGTAAATTTCTATTGTATCTTCTTCCTACTAATTTTCTATCAATCTTTCTTCTAATCTTAATCTTTTTATTTTAATACATTCTTTTATGTTTTTCACACTATGTTTTGATTTACAACATGACAACGTGAAAAAGCAGCAAAATTGGAACAAGAAAAGGTGAAATTGGGAGACCAATACAGAATTAAAACGGATAAGCTGCAGATAGAAATTGGTGCATTGAAGGGTATAAAGACAAAATTGGAGGGCAATTTGGCCAATGTTGTTTGGCCATAGGTATCTGTTCCGCCTGTTTCAAATATTAGTAAGCTGAAGGAGAACATGAAGCAACAAGAGCACCAATTAGAGGCAAAAGATGCCAGAATTCTTCAATTGGAGGCTCAAATTCAGGAATTGGGAGCAGATAATGAAGATTTATCAACGCAGTTGAAGAATAACTATGTGGATTTATTGAAGGAAGATGAGGACGTATTGTTAGAACCAAACACAGAAGAACCTTGTATAGAGAATCTAGGAGCATTCCATTCCGAAGAGCCAACTTCATAACTAAATATTCTTTTTTTCAATTATGTATTTGAAAGGGCACTGCACAATTAGGAGTGGGGCTATGTAGAATGAGTAGGAATTTTATCATTTATGATACATAATTTTTAGGATTAAAAATAAATAATAAGTCGATTAATGATCAATTTAGAAGGTAGAATAGATGAAAAAGTTAGAAAAAGTAATTATCATCAGTTGTGTAGTAATTAATATAGTCGGGATAAATATAAATTGATTTGATATGGAAGAGTTGGGACCAGACTATGATAGTGCTGAGTCGAGATAAGCTTGGTGCTACCTCTTATTTGTTTTGTTTAGTGGAGAATTTGGATTTCATTCTGATTGGTTGAACCATGTCGATTATGGACTACAGTAATAAAAATAGATAATTCAATTATGGATGAGTAAGGAATTCTAACCAATTGTTGTTTGAATTTGGTGTGGCAAAATGGTAGCCAAAGACTTGATATGTCGATGCAATTTGTTTGTGAGTAAGAATGTTATGCCGTATTGGCTGTGGAAGTTGAATGATGAAAGAGAATTTTAGAGAGAGGTGATTTGTTTCGGAAGAAGTTCTTAGTGAAAAGTTATTTCCAATGATTTGGGAGTGAAGCAAGGTAAGCAATCTATTGAAATAGTGTAGCATTGTTGGATGTTGTTGTGTGATTGGAAGAAGATAGCGGATTATAATAGGAGAATTTGTAGAAGATTCGGTCATAAAATATATTCTTAGTTGTAAAGTAGTAGTACGGATTGAATAGTCAGCGTTGTTTCTAAGCCTTTATATATGCATTAGACTCTCATATTTGGAGGTGGTTAGTTGTGTGACCCTAACAATTTTATTCAATGCATTTAGTCTTTCTCTGTGTTTGAATCTCTTTTTACAGGTTTTTTCTACGCAGTATTGGTAGAGATAGATATTATCAATGAAAAGCTTAGCTGTTTTTTTACTTGTGATAGATTTTGTGCATGGCACAAAATGTGCCATCTTGGTGAATTGATCTACTATCACAAATATAGAGTCATAAGATCTTGAACTTTGAAGATTTGTGATGAAATCCATAGAAATAGAAGACCATGGTTATTTTGGAATAGGTAATGGCTGAAGAAGTTCAAAAGGTTGATAATGAGGAATCTTTGATCTTAATCAAATATCACATGATTGTACAAAGTCTTTAACTACCTTTCACATTTGAGGCCACCAAAAATCTCTTGAAATAAGTTCCAAAGTCTTGTTGTATCCAAAATATTCTACTGCTGAAAAATCATGACATGCTTGAAGAATATGTAAACGTGCTTCTCCTTCTAGAACATATAGGCGTCTTTCAAAATATAATAGGTTATTATTGAATTCAAATTTAGAAGAATCATGAGACTTCAAAGAATTATTTTTCATATTATGAAGAAGAGGGTTTGAGGACATATTTGACTGAATTTTCTTGAGAAAAGTTGAATCAATAATCAATGTTGATATTATTGCTCGAAGATGAAATTGCTCTAATTTCAAGAGGGCCATTCTTTGTTACTCAAAAGCTACATCTCTTTCTTTTGGTGTAAAATAAGAACGTCTAGAAAGGGCATTGGACAAACCTTGTTGTTTTCTTGGCCGATAAGTGATGATGAATTCAAATCTTAACAAAGACATATTCCAATAAGCTTGACGATGATTCAACATACGTGCCGATATGAAACACTCAAGGTTCTAATAATCCGTATATACGGTGATTGGATTAGAAGCGCCTTCTAGATAATGACACCATTCTTGAAAGGAATCTACAATTGCAAGAAGTTTTTTATCGTGGATCTCATAATTGATCTCGATTGCTCAGAATTTTTTTAAATAAAAAATTATTAGATGAAATTTGTTATCTATTCCCATTTGTGACAAAACTGCACCTAAGGTAAAGTTTGATGCGTTTGTTTCCATAAAGAATGCCTTAAAAAAGTCAACACAATACAAGATTGGTGTAAAAACAAACAATGTCTTCAGAGCTTTAAATGCTGCTTCCGCTTCTTCATTCCATTAGAGTTTGTCTTTACACGTCAAACGTGTAAGTGGAGTTGCAACTTGAGAGAAGTCTTTGATGAAGATCCGATAATAATTGAAAAATCTCAAAAAATATTAGACATCTCTTATTGTCTTTGAAATCTTCCAATTCATGATTATCTGGACTTTCTTAGAATCTATCATGAGACCATCATTTGAAATGATGTATCCTAAGAAATCAACTTGAATAGTATGAAATACAAACTTTTTTAACTTGGCATATAATCTCGCATCCCTAAGTTTTTGTAATACTTGACGAACATATATTTCATATTCTTCTACATTCTTAGAATAGATCAAAATGTCGTCTAGATAGCAGAAGACAAAGTTGTATAGGAACTTACAAAAAACATCATTTATGAGATGTTGAAAAGCAGCTGGTACATTTGTAAGTCTAAAAGGCATGACATTATATTCAAAATGCCTATACCTAGTTCGAAATGCAATTTTCCATTCATCTCGTTCTTTGATGTATACTAGATTGTATGCTCCTCTTAGATCTATTTTTTATAGATCGTAGCTTGATTTAACTGATTAAGAAGTCCTGATATCAAAAATAATGGATATATGTTTTTGATTGTGATCTTGTTGAGTCCTCGATAGTCAACACACATCCGTAATGATCCATCTTTTTTTTTTTTTTTTTCACAAATAGAATTGGAGCTCCTGCTGGAGATTTAGATTGGCATATGAAATTCTTGGCCAAATTCTCGTCAATATATGCCTTGAGTTCAGCCAACTTATATTATGATAAACTGTAGATTAGTCCAAATGGTGGTTGAGTTCGTTCCTTGAGATCAATTGAACAATCATATAGACAATGCTCTAGAAGAATATCTGCATACTTTTTTTTAAAAACGTCCAGATAATCCAGATATTGGCTTGGAATGCCACTTAGAGTCTTTCCATGATTAGAAACAGGTGTGATATAAATAGTAAAAGTTAATCCTTCTTTTGTTGCATGTATAAAAGCTTTTGCACCTATAAGTACGGATTTTACTGTATTAGACTTATAGCTTTTCATTTAGTTGGCAGAATGTTTAATAATATTTTGAGAAAAGTCAAGTCTACAAGAATTTCAATCTATTTGAGGGTTATATTTTTCTAGCCATGATAAAGCTAAAATAATTAGATTAGATAGAGATTTAATTATGTTAAAGGTTACGTAGCTATTAGGACCATCTATTATTATTTTTATAGGACGGATTTCATAAGTGACATCTCCAAAAGACAATGGACGACCATCTATGACTTCTACATGTACGGATTTTATTTTTTGCACTAAAGATATTTTACAATTCTTAACAAATTGTTCATCCAGAAAGCATGTTGAGGCTTCTGAATCTAATAAGACAGAGGCTCTATAGTTTTTTGGTCCTAAATATATATCTATTATAAAATAAGGAGAGGGTTTTGAGGAGAGAATAAGACCTTCATTAGGAATTGTATAAGGTTCCAGCTACACGGTGTTGTATGACGTGGTCTTCTATTTGGGAATACACTAGGTACTTGGCTGCGGAGAGTTTACTTGAAATTTGATGGCAAAAATTCAACAAGTAATTTGTTCTCAATAAAAAGGAAAAATAATACAAAAATCTCACAAAAGAGAAGTTATGTATATAAACCCTCTTATATTTAAGTAGGTTTGTACAAAATGGGTTCAAATTTCTACAAAAACCCTTCAAAACTTTATTCACCCGCAAGGACTTATTTTTTGCTAAACTTTAGAGTTCAATAATTCTTGATTCAACTATTTAATTTCTATAAAATTTACTTCAAAGTGTAGAAAATTGTCTTAGATTTCAGTACAAGAAAGAATCAATTATTAATTTATTTGTAATCATCCGATATCTCAAAATCCCGAGCAGGTGCTTAAAATCCTAGCTCAGAGACACCCAAGTACTATTTTCTTTATATCTCATAAATTCAAAATCTTAATGCCACAAATTTTTTGTACATAGTCTTATAATATAAACATTTACACTTTTGAAAATTTTGAGCTAGAAATATATCAAATTGCTTAAGATATAGCTCAAAATGTAACCACTATGTAAGCAGGTCACTTACTACTCTTAAGTTTGTAAGCACTGAATTCAACTCCCAATATCTTCTACTTTCTAGCTTGACTTTTATCATGCTACAAATGAAAAATATAGCTGTGAAAGTGCTCTCTCCGACCCTACTTGCCGATCCTCAATTGCTCTCTGTGTGCGCGAGTTATTTCTAAAAAAGTGACAGTAGGTCCAAAATTGACACCTTAACTTTGAGTGCCTATAACTTATTCATAAAAAGTACAAATCACTCATTATTTGTACCTTAATCACATCCAAAAATCTAAACCTTATAATCCTAGCCTCTGATGTTTGATTCCTCTTGAAAAATAAATCCTAATTCCTAATAAACCCTCGGGTAGCCTCCTTGAAGTCCATTGGGCATGATTTTTGGCCAATTAGAATAGAGATTTCTATCATCCACCTCTATTCATCTACATGGATGGCCAAACTATCCTTTTTATATTAAAAACCCTTTTCACACCTTTCTTCTTATAAGATTTACATACTTTGTGTTTTAAGCACCAAATAAAAGAAATAAACTAAGATTTTAAAGGTCACCAATATCTAACAAAGGTGACTTAAGATATATATAAATTATTGTCAATATAAATCAATCTCAAAATTACTATCAAAAGAAGAAGTAATATTATATAAACCTCAATAATAATCCTTTGATAAAATCCCTTTTAAACTAGTAACCTAACCACATCTTGTAACCAATAAAAGTCTATTGATATGGCTCTCATTTAGCTATGTAATAAATTATACATTAAATATACATGTATAATTTTTTCATATAATAGCCGAATTACAACACAACAATGGTCCCTATTATAGCTAGACAAATTTGTTTTCTTTGACAACCATTGTCGTATTGTAGTTCGGCTACTATGTAGAAAAATTGTACATATATATTTAATATACAATTTAATATGTAGTTAAGTGAAAGCCATATCAATAGATTTTATTGGTTATAAGATGTAATTAGGTTTTTAATTTAGAAAGAATCTATTTCATAGGATTATTAATGAGGTCTATACAACCTTATTTTTTTTTTGATAGTGATTTTGAGGTTGATTTATATTAACAATAACTTATATATATCTTAAGTCACCTTTGTTAGATATTGGTGACCTTTAAAATCTTAGATTACTTCTTTTATTTGGTGCTTAAAGCACAAAGTATATAAATCTAATAAAAAGAAGGGCTAGAAAAGGGTTTTTAGTGTAAAAAGGAGAGTTTGGCCATCCATGTGGATGAATAGAGGTGGATGATAGAAATCTCTATTCTAATTGGCCAAAAATCATGCCCAATGGGCCTCAAGGAGGCTGCCCGAGGGTTTATTAGGAGTTAGGGTTTGTTTTTGGAAAAGAGTCAAACATCAGAGGCCAGGATCATAAGATTTAGATTTTTGGATATGGTTTAGGTGCAAATTTTGTGTGATTTGCACTTTTTATGAAGAAGTTATAGGCGCTCAAAGTTAAGGTGTTGATTTTGGACCTATTGTCACTCTTTTGGATATAACTCATGCATATAGAGAGCAATTGAGCATTGGAGACTAGGGTTGGAGAGAACACTTTCACAGCTATATTTTATATATACAGCTTGATAAAAATCAAGCTAGAAAGTAGAAGATATTGGGAGTTGAATTCAGTGCTTACAAACTTAAGAGTAGTAAGTGACCTGCTTACATAGTGGTTACATTTTGAGCTATATCTTGAGCAATTTGATATATTTCTATTTCAAAATTTTTAAAAGTGTATATATTTATGTCACAAGACTATGTACAAAATTTTTGTGGCATTAAAATATTAGGTTTGTGAGATATAAAGAAAATAGTACTCAAGTGTCTCTAAGCTAGGGTTTTAAGCACCTGCTAGGGATTTTGAGATATCAGATGATTACAAATAAATTAATAATTGAGACAATTTTCTACACTTTGAAGTAAATTTCATAGAAACTAAATAATTGAATCAAGAGTTATTGAACTCTAAAGTTTAGCAAAAAATAAGTCCTTGTAAATGAATAAAGTTTTGAAGGGTTTTTGTGGAAATTTGAACCCATTTTGTACAAATTTACTTGAATACAAGAAGGTTTATATGTATAACTTTTTTTTTGTGAGATTTTTGTATTATTTATCTTTTTTATTGAGGACAAATCACTTGTTGAAATTTTGCCATCAAATTTCAAATAAATTGTCCACAGCCAAGTACCCAGTGTATTCCCAGATAGAAGAGCACGTCATACGACATATTGGTTAACCTGACGTGAAACATCTGGGGTGGGGAGTTTTGAAGAAATATTTTGGCAGTTTATTATGGTAGGGAAACAAGGAGATAGTAGTGGAAACTGCAGTGGAGCATCACCAATGCAGCTTGATCCTGCTACAACTCAAATATTTCAAGCATTTGCTCTTTACATGCAACAACAACAAGTAGTGGAATACAAAGAGGCTTTGGCTACTAAAGCCTTACAATCTGCTATTGGATTGTTGGATCCGTTTGATGGGAAGAACATCTCTAAGTATTTGAAGTATTATTCTCGGGAGATAGAGCTTAATAAAGTACTGTAGAAGGAGATGATCCTAACATTTGAGCTAGCAATTATACCTGAACTCTGTGAGCACATAAAGGGAATTATTCAAACTCATGGAGCAAAATGGGAAGATTTTATTCTTCAACTAAAAGAGGAGTATTCTTTAGAGGATGTTGAAAGGATAACAAAAAAGTCATTTATGGAATGGATTAATAAATCCAATGAGGAATTGGTGGCAATAGAATTATTTCAAGAATTTGAAAGGCAATTTCTTCAACTATCTTGGGTAGAAAAGCTTACACTTGAAAATGACAAGGCAGAGCTATTTCTCCAATCAACTGACAATAAGTTATAAAGAGAGTTGGAGTTATTATTGGAAGATAATACAGAAGATAATAGACTTATTACTGACTAGAAGAAGGTCTCGGTAGCAATAGATATACTTGCTAAAAGGGAATATTGGAGAGGCAAGGTAGTGGTAAAACAAGAAACTAGACCTCCATCAATTACAATATCTTGCAAGCAATTACCAAAATTGGCTATATCAATATCTACTGTCCCAATTCCTACATGTGTAGCTACACCTCAAAAAGATGCAATTGAAGAATTGGTGAAGGGCATGAAAGACTTGCAGATCAAATTGGCCAAGCTAGAAGAGAAAGGAGGAACATCTAAAATCAAACCTACATTAAATCAAGGATATATACAAAGGTGTATTTGGTGCGATAGTATGGAGTATCTTTGCAAGGAGTGTGAAGATTTTGCTGATACTTTAGAATGAGGAGTAATTTTATGGAAGGATGGAAAGATTGCTTTACAAGATATAGGTGAGTTCTTCAAAATCAACTTTGAAAAGGGAGGGATGAAAAGGATTTTATCATCTATCATGACATACTATGACATCAAGAAAAGCCACCACTTACAGCATAGAGGTTTTAAGAGAGAAAGAAGATGGTTTTGACAAACATGTAGACACAGGGGATTTATGGAATTATCCTATCACCAGTATGAATAAGGGAAAGACATTAAGGCAAGAATTGCTCAATACAGCCATAATAATTAAGAATGCTACATGATGAGATGTAGATATCATGTTTGTGCATGCTTATCTAGCAAAATCTTGCCATGAAGCTTTGATAGATATGAAAAGGGGAAAAAATATAGTGAAAGAAAACTTTGAGGAATCAAATAATAAAAAAAGACCTCAAAGAGATGAAGAGAGAACACAGAATAAAGAAATGTCTATATCACAAGATAGTAGATCATCTGAGAATAAACCATCAAAATCATATTTTGGAGATATACCGCTGCCAAAGAAAAAATGGAAAGAAAAGATGGTAGCAGATAAAAACAAGGAGAAGGATAAGCTTGTTGCCTATAAGCTGCAATCAGATATTGGGGCAATTATAGATTTGAAGGGGATATTGGAAGAGAGGTTATTGAATGCCAAAGTTGAATTCACGTTACAAGAAATTTAGATATTGCAAAGAAAGAATTCCATGATGTCATTATTGACACTATTAAGCAAAAAAGACAATTGATAGGGGAGTCTGCAATATCCAATATACTAGATACAACATTAAAAAAAAAAGAAGAGCTAGGGTTGGCTAAATGTTGTATTAATCAAAAGGATTAATTTTTCTTAGATGAAAATAAGGTTGATGACAAAGGTCCTAGTCATTATTCTAAGAAGCAGTGGGTTAGAACCACCACAAAAACTTTGATTAAGGTGGGAGACTTGACAGATCCAATAGTTACTCTTATTGATTATGGATCTGAAATTAATATTATGTCTTAAGACATTTATAAATGTAGGAGGTGGTCCATTGACACCGAATATGGTTGGATGATCCAAGCAGCAAATAACACATGTGGAGATCTTTATGGTACTTGTCTAGATGTAAAGGAAAAAATTCGAGATATATCTATTGAACAAAATTTCTTTGTTTAGAATAATACTTCTTATCAAAACCTTCTCTGATGTACCACCACATCCTTCTTACAAAATCTTGATTGAATTGGCCATAAGTTTACAGAAAGTACATTCAAGGAGTTGAAAGTGGGATCCATGGATTTTCTTCTACCTACTAAAGAAATAGAATTTAGAAAAATATTGAAGAAGCATGGAAAAGCTTTTACTTTTGAACCTTCAGAAATTGGATGTGTGGATTCAAGTATTGTGGCGCCAATGATTATATTTACAGTTCTACATGCTTCGTGGGATCTAAGGCCAATTTCGGTACCTAGAGCGCATCTATCCAAACTTATAGAGCTTTTAAAAGAAAAGATATGGATGAAATTCTCAGAGCCATCATTTGCACCATATTCTAGTCGTTGATTTATAGTACCAAAGAAAAATAGAACTCTACAAATTATTCAAGATATGCAACCAGTGAATCAAGTAACCATTAAAAATATAGGAGTGGGACCAATTATTGGAAAATTTGCTGAAGCATTTGTTGGTGGAGCCATTTATTCTATTGGAGATTTTTATTCTAGGTATGATCAGTTTCAACTTGCGAAATGAAGCAGGGATATCACTACTATGAGCACACCTTTAGGACTAGTAAAAATGTGTACATTACCACAAGGAACAACAAATTCAATTATTCATATGATGAATGGGATGAATAAGGTGCTTCGTGATTTTATTCCAAAAAAGACTATGCCTTTCTAAGCTTTGATTCATGTGTTTCTATTATCTAAACTCATGCCAAAAAAAAACTCCCTCTGAATATCTCCTTGCCATGTCAAAAAATCTTGTCTTCTTTTTCTTCTGAATTTGTCAAAGAAGTCACAACCAAGGTCTTTAAAGTCTAAGTCAACAACTAATAGTTTAAAGTTATAAAACATCAAATCTAATCCTCCAAGTCAACACTATTAATGGCAGCCAACTATTGATATTCAAACTTCTATTTATCTTTAATAAAATCTTAAATTCAACCTCAAAGTCAAAACTCCTTATATCTATAAATATAATCTTGAATCTACTAAAATCTAAGATTGGAAAAAAAGTAAAAGAAATAAAAGAATTTTTCAAGGCTAAATCAAAGTTAAAATTAAGATTAAAGATAAAATAAAATTTATCTAATTTTTTTTTTTTTTTTTTTTTTTTTTTTTTTTTAAAGAAAAAAAAAAAAAAAAAATGAGAATTTTTTTCCAAAACTATATAAAAAACCTAGATTGATAAGAAGAAAGACAAAACTTAATAAAATTTTAAAGAAAAAAAATTAAACAAGGTTTCTATACATGGATGTATTTACTTCACGACATCGTAATCCGAATTTCATCTTACAAGGAGTAACATTCATGTCTGGCTATTATATCCAATATACTATCCGTAAAAGGTAAAAAAAAATAATCCTTCTTGATAGCCATGTTTAATTTATGAAAGTCTTCACAAATTTGGATTTTTCCATTCTTCTTCAGTACTATCATAATTGGTGAAATCCATTCACTATATAGTACTGGATATATAAAGTCCACGTCTAAAAGTTTATGCACTTCCTCCTTTACCATGAGGGAATATTTTGAATTAAGGCGGTGTTGTCTTTGACAAATTGGTATAGCATCCTCCTCTAAAGTAATTCAATACTCACAAACTTTGGCAGGAATATCTTTTAAATTTGCATATGACTAAGCAAATGCAGATTTATGACTTACGAAAAAATCTTTCTAATTTCTTAGCTCTATATTTATAATACCAGTATATATTTTTATAATCTGTGGTATTTCATTGGTGCCCAAATTAATGGATTGGCATATTGATTCCGCAACAACCTCTAATTTAATTTTCCTCTCCTACTCTGAATCCTTCATATAATCCAAAAAATTGAAACTACTAAGTTTTGGTTCTAATATACTAACTTCATTAAATATGGGATTATTCATCCAATCAATGATAACATTGTCAGATGTCACCTTTGAACTCAGAATTTGAAATTCTGCATGAGATTGAACTGAATACATTTATAAAACAATCTTGTCTCTACTCTTACAAATAGTCAACGTTCCATGATTCCAATTGTTCTTAGCTTTGGCTTGATATAGCCATGACCGATCCAATAAAATTTGATATAATAATGTGGAACTCTGTAATGGGAAAACAATATAATCAATTTTATTTATGATTCTAGCAATAACAATATTAATATTGCAAAGAATATCCATAGGCTTTATATGATTGTGGTCAGCCATTTTCAATACCAAAGTCATATGTAACAACTGAGTTAAATCCAAATTTTCTATTGTATCAGTAGTTATTAAATTCACACTAGAATCCCCATCCACTTGAATTCTAGAATTAAGAATACCATCAATGGATACATCAATAGTTAGTGCACTTGGATCAAGATTCAAATTAATTTTATGAATTTTTTTATTACAAGCTCTAAGTCGTATTAACAGGAAATTCAACGTAAAACAATATTCTGGCGCAACTACTAATAATTGTTTCATTGAAATTGAAAGTTTAATTTCATCCAAATCTTTCAAAATATCATATGGTTTTATATTGGCAGTGATTTCTAAGGTCCTCTTTTTTTTCATGGATTTCAATTTAATCCTTTGAGATAATTTATCTTATCTTACAAAATTTGAAATTGGAATTTTTGAATGAAATTTGTCAAAATTCCTATCCATGAGAGGATCTTTTAATAGATAAGATGGCTCTTGGAACTTTACATATATCGGTATTAGTTTAGGTTGAACTAATATTTTGGGACTAAGAACATCATTGGATTGCATAGATGGACCAGATTTCAACGTTAGTAACATCTTCAATATTGGTATTTGATTTGGAGTTCCCACCATTGAATTGAATTGGTCCTTTGCAATTGGTGCTTGTACTTGTGGAATGAGGTCTTTTCATTTTTGCTGGGCCTTGATAAATACTACACGGATGCATTCTGTCCAATTTACTGGAAAATCTTGTGGAGCTCAATTATTATCCTCTATCTTACTTTGCAGCTGGATACGCTGATCTTGGTTATTAAAATTAAATGGAGCATTATATTGCTGATATGTATATCCCGACTGCTTACAATTTCCACAGACTGGAGCATATTCATCACTAACTCTTGGATTTGAATATTTACTAGCATAATGTCCTAATTGCCTACAACGATGACATCAAAGTGGTCTTCTTTCGACTCTATTAGGGATATTAGATATTTCTATTGATATATACTGACTAAGCGTGTTCCAAGTTGGATGGATAAATGATCTCGCCTGATTAGTTGATACTATAGAATCTGAAATTACTTTGTGAATGGGTGGATATTGAAAATATCCTTGTTGATTTTGCACAATATCTTAAAAATTGGATCCATATTCTTGGTTATACACCAAATTTTAAAAATTAAAAAAATTCCTATTTTATTTATTTAAACGATTCACATTCTAACTAAACCTATTTTCCATCTGAACTTAATTAACATCCTATAAAGTCAGTGGAATCATGGTCTGATTACCAAACTGTTGTTGTTTTTATATATTCCAATAATTTATGGTCCTATGCTTATCCCTACAAAATGTATGTTGCACAACCATTTGAGGTGGTGAAGAATACTTTGTTATCAAATAGCCTTGTCCTTTATAATTACTGTACCAAATATTGGATCGCATATTAGTCGGTTTATGTCTCTTCTTCTTCTTATTCTTTGCTAAATTAACAACAAATTCGTCCATCTTTTTTGTCAAAGTTAACAATAAAGCCTCATTCGAATCCTTTGATACTACTTCATTAGATAATTCTTTTGTAAATATTGGGTTTTTATATAAGGAATATGGAGAATAAAAAATTATAATTGTTGGTGGTACTGCCTGCAACGGGACAACATTAATTATTTCCTACGGATTAATACTAAGATTTGCACCATAATCAATCATTTTTGGATAATTATCCACTGTTTTATTTTAAGTTGGCATTTGATAAACTCCTTGAGATAGAATGATTGTGACTCTAGTTGTTAAGAATTGGTCATAATAACACTCTTTCCATACCTTAGCTTGATCAAGTAAAGAAGCAATAGTAACTGGTTAGACCTCCTTCACAAATATTTTCAATTCTAGTGGATATAATCCCTTAACCAATATAGACAAAATAAAAAAATTTGGTATTTGGTTATTTGGCCATTTACAAAGGATATCTATTACTCGGCCATAATATGACTATACCGCTTCTCTTGGTACTATTCTACTATTCATTAACCTTTTGTTGAGACATTCTTCAAATCCAATTAGTTAAAAATGGATTAAAAACTTATTTTTCAATGCCTCCCAATTAGAAAATTGATCCATGGATTGGCAATTATATCATTCAAATTTTGTATCTTTCAAGGTAGTTGGCAGCCATCTCAAGCAAATATCTTCAATTCTATCATTATTGACTACACATATAGCCAAAAATTGAGACAAGTGTTGATCTAGGTCTATTCCTAGCAAACCTCTGAAGGTAGGTAATGGGGCTACGCTAGTTGTGTGATCGCTTGCCACACCCATTTAGACTGCACTTGGAAGTACTGGTCGTCCTACCGCCATTGAAGATGACCATATTCCACTCAATTTTTTATTAAAATAAATATTGCTTTTTGCAATTATCTTTTTCAAACTTCCAAGCCTCTATAATTTATTATTATTATCTTCAAATAATTTTATTACTTAAAATTGAGGTGAATACTATGGATTTTGAAACACGCTAAATTAGCCCTTACTAGCAAGCAATTCATGCTATTTTGAAGAACTAATCTTGCTAGAATTGATTGTATCTACTATTGAAAAAGTATCCAATGGAGTATCCAATGGAGTATCCAATGGAGTATCCAATTCTTCTGTGCCATGTTCTCTTTCCGTTAATAGGCTCAAGAGATACGCTAAGCTATTTGTCAAATTTCCTGTGAGTACTCTTGGCAATTTTTTTAACAGTATATATGTCTAAAATATTAAAGATCTTTCATGTTCTGGATATGCTCGAATGTGTCGACATGCATACAACTATGGTTTAATCCAACTGTATTGATGCTTCTTTTTTAGATTTTATCCTTGTTTGTCTTGCAACAAATTTCTTACTTAAGCTCTCTCTTGTCTTCCTTTCAAAATGTGTATTTTTCTTAGTGCGATGTTGTCATTTTTATTAACCATAATCTTTCATCATATCTCCAAAATTACTTTCCATCTCCAATCTAATACATTTGGCTTCACTATCAAACTGGCACTAATTTTTGAACCTCTTTGTACAACATCCAAAAACTACTTATTTGGCAGTTAATTCATAACATTCAAACTATTGTTATTTCTCAGTGTCGTGTTGTAATACATTTATATAGTAAAAAATATGAATAAGGATAAATTCTACTTAATACTTAATTATCTTAGTTCATTAGAAACTTAAGATATTTAAGAAAAGATTTATGAAAGCCTCTTAGATTAATTCTTATTTTAATAGCTAATAGATAAAAATTAGTTATTAAAAATTTTCTTCTCGGTTGTAGAAACCATTTCATGGCTTTTAAAAAAGCCACAAGTTAATAAAAATAAGATAAAGGAAATAAAAAATTAATATGGTAGATACCAAGATTGAGTTGAAGATAGGATTAAGTTTAAAATCCCTTAAAATAAGTTGGATTAATACCTAGGAGATGACCGAGTATGAGACAGGGTCGAAATCAGATCTCTAGCCATGAAAATGACCATTGAAGGTAGAGATTTAAGACATTTGGAGATCGGCAAGTATGGTTTAGAAGAAGGTTTTGAAAAAATTCTAGAAGTAAAATTTTTTCTTTCATAGGGTTTGTAAAGAGGGAGCAATGGTTATTCAAAATTAGAATTTGTATTGACAATTTGGATTTTATGTAATAAAGTTAGGGCTAGCATTTTTGATTGCCTTGTGCAATTGGTGCAACATCTCTAGTTACAAATTTGATAATATTTGGTTGATTAGATGAGCTAAGAGTACAAGAAATTTTGTAACAATCTAATGATGCGATTGGGAGATATTTGCTCATTAGTGCGAGGAAGTACTAGAAGTTGGCAGTTTGAAGTTGTTTAGGGATTTTGCAATATCTAGAGATCTATTAGTCAAAACAAGGTAAAAATTAGCATAATATTAAAAGACACAAAGACCAAGCTATATACTAAGTTTGAGCTAGAATTAATGATTGAAAAAGGAGAAGTTGTTGCTAGCATGTCTACATCAAACTTCAAGTAAGAGGCCGAGAGACACCAGTGCGGAATTTTGGCATTATCTTACAATTTGTAAGTTGAATTGGCCTGAAATTTTTTGAGCATGTAGATGACTTATAGTGGTGTTTATATAAAAAAAATTTGTATCAAGTGGATGGTCAAATTAGGAGTTATAACTTGCTAAAGCTCACTGATTAGGATTAAGACTTGGTAATATAATATATTTATATATTTTGGTAATAAATATTTATATATTTATATATTTTGGTATATTTATATATTTTGGTATATTTATATATTTATATAAATAATATAAGTAAAATGATAAATACTTATTCTATTAATACTACCTAAAATAAACTTATAAAAGGAGATTTGAACACGGAGAAAGACTAAATATATAAGATACACTATTAGGGTCACACAATTAATCACTTCCAAATAGCAAAGTCCAATGAATATGCAAACGTTCTAAAACAATGTCATCCTCTTCATTTATTTTGCTACTCCGCAACCAAGAAGATACTTTGTAACACTATCTTCCATAATTCTCTTATTATAATCTATTGTCTTCTTCCAATCTTATAATAACAACCAACAATATTATACTGTCTCAACAGACTACATACAACCACTTTACATTCCAATCATTGGAAATAACTTTTCACCAAGAACCTCTTTCGAAAAAAATTGTCTCTCCAATATTCTCTTTCATTACTCAATTCTCATAGTTAATATGGCATAATATTCTCACTCACAATCAAATTACATCAATATATTCTATCTTTGGCTTTCAATTCACCACACCAAATTCAAGCATCAAATAATTATAATTTCTTACTCATCCATATATATTGAATTTTTTGTTTTATTATTGTATTTTATAGTTGACATAATACAATCAATCAAAATATAATCCAAATTTTCTACTATAATCTAATATAAAAGAAAACAAAAGAGAGAGATAGCACCAAGCTTATCTCGGCTCTTAACTCTCATAGTCGAGCCCCGATTTATTCTTTCTTATTTTCTTTATACTAAAAATTGAAATATCAACCATTATCTCTCCTACCTTAACCACTTTTTCAACTAACTTTCTTATGTTACCATCTATACCGGCCAGCAATTGAATTAATCATCTAATTTATCAATTTTTAATCCTTACTCTATCACCCAAAATTATCTATTTATTTTATACTTCTTGAACAGCTTCTACCAACTGAAAAGCTTCTTGAGCTCTTTCCACTAATTAGGAAACTTTTCAACTGACTTTCACCAATTAGGGAGATTCTTAACTGACTTTCACCAATTCAAGAAGCTTCTAAAATATTTTAGCAAGTTCTGTGAACCTTTGAAGTATATATTTCTAACATAGACCTTTTTATTCATGATATTAAAAATAATTCATCTAAATTTCATGATATTTTTAAATTTAAGTTCAAGAACAATCTATTTTATTTCAAAAAATGTTTATATGTTTTAGAAGATGAAGTACAATTAAATGTTCTTAAAGCTCGTTATAACTTTCCTATAATAAGACATTTTGGATATAATAAGATTTTAGAGCTAATATCAAGAGATTTTTAGTGGCTTCAAATGTAAAAGATTGTTAAAGAGTTTGTATAGTTGTGTGATGCTTATTCAAGATTAAAAACTCCTTGCCATTGATTTTATAGACTTTTTCAACCATTACCTATATAAAAACAACCTTGGTCTTCTATTTCTATAGATTTTATTATGAATCTTTTAAATTCAAGTTCATATGATTCTATATTTGTGATTGTAGATTATTTCATCAAGATGGCATATTTTGTGCTATGTACAAAATCTATCATAGGTGAAAAAATAGCTAAAGTCTTTCTTAATAATATCTATTGCTATTATGGATTACCAAAGGATATTATATTAAATAGAGGGATATAATTTGTATTAAGATTTTGAAGAATTATTTTTAAAATATTAAAGATAGATATAAAACTATCTTTAATTTTCTATCTTTAAATTAATAGACAAACAAAATGAATAAATCAAATTTTAGAGCAATATTTGAAGTATACCATCAACTATCATTAAGATGCTTAGACAACTCTTTTACCATTGGTAGAATTTACTTACAATAATTTGGTACATTTTTCTACTCAATAAATTCTATTTTTTACTAATTATAATTATTATCTATGCCTTGATACTTTTGACTTTTTAAAAGCTGATAATCCTATGGCAAAAGATTTGGCAAATTGGTTGTCAGAGCTACATGCAACAATAAAGGCATAATTAAAAAAAAAACTCAAGAATAACAAAAGATCAATATAAATATCTATCACAAGAAATAACCTCAATTCCATGTGGATGATAAGGTATAGTTAATTTGTCGTAATATTAAGACTATTTGTTCTTGTAACAAGCTAAATTATTGTAAGCTTGAACCATTTTAAATTCCTTATTGATTATACCTACCAAAATTTATAAAAATCTACCTTATATTCCATGTGTCAGTATTCAAATCATACAAGATTGTGGATATACAAGGAAAAAGACAAATGCTTCTACTTCTTATAGAAGTAGACAACAATGAAGAATTTAAGATAGAAGAGGTCTGAAATTCAAGGCGGCATTGAGATTGGCTAAAATATTTTATACGTTGTCGTGTAGTAATACGACTACTAGGTGAAAGAGGGGAGGAATGATTATATTATAGAAGAGCTCAAATGAAAATATTTGAGAAAATTATCTTAGAAAAATAGATAATAGACAAGGAGGTAGTAAAAATTAAAAAGTGCTAATGCTGCCTTTTATAAAAGGGATTTCTACTTACTTTGTAAAGCCATAAAAATGGTAAAACAAAGTAGATTAGAAAAATAATTGGTATAGGTATGTTTAATAAGAAGTTAAGAGTAGGTTTTAGAGAAATTTACCTCAAAACTACAAGAGTTGATATCCGGAGAGGGCCGGTTAAGAACCTGGGTCGAAACCAGACCCCAGGGCACAAAACCGCGTGCCGACGGCGAATGGAGGGTCTTTTTGCAGATCGGAGATTGGGGTTAGGGAGTGAACTTGAAGGGTTTTATATAGGAGTTGATTTTGAGTGATTTGGAGAGAAAACGACTTTGTAATAGCTTTGCAAAGTCAGGGTTTATTTTGGCTACTTGAGATTTTGTGAAATAAATTAGGGTTGATGGTTTAGGCAATTCCAGAAGCTTTGCAGCAGATCTACGGCTGGAAATTTGTGGGTTTTTGGGTATTGTTGTTGTCAATGTGTGCTGTGAATTTGAGATTGATCTAACGGTTTGATCAAAGGTTATTGAAATTTATGTGAGTTGGGGTCTCTGGAATTGGGTTTTAAAGGTCAGTTAGGGTTTCGCAGATTTTGATCAATCTATCAGTTGGATTGGGGTGAAATTTATGTGTGTGTGTAGAAGACTTAATTTCCTACATGCTTGTGAAATTTGGAAGCAGTTGAACGGTGCAAATAGGAGGTTTAGGCACTGGAATATTGGCGTGAAGATTGGAGAAGGAGGCCGGCTGATACCCGAGCAAAATTGTAAGTTTTTCTTCTTCTTGGTAAGTTGGATCTTCTTCAAACTTGGTGTGTGTGTTTTTAACTTAATTGTTAAGGTGTATGAAATATTTCAATCAAGATCAACGGTTTGTTTGGTAGTTATTGTGGTTCTAAAACTGCCTTAGAAATTGCTTAGGGTTTGACTTAGGGTTTGATTAGGGTTTGACTAGGGATTGACTTAGGGTTTCATTAGGGTTAGGATTTCATTAGGGTTTGACTTAGGGTTTGATTAGGGTTTGACTAGGGTTTGATTAGGGTTTGACTAGGATTTGACTTAGGGTTTGACTAAGGTTTGATCAAGGTTTGACTTAGAGATTGACTAGGGTTTGAATAAGATATGATTTAGGGTTTTAAGATTCTATTTTTAGTATTTTCTAAATTTAACATTTTATATATTATTTTCTATTATGATTATTGAATGACTCATTTATTCTTCTTTGATAATTTCTTGAAGATTGAATCAAGCTGAAAAATATTGTTAAGGTTTAATAGAAGTTAATTAAGATTCTATTAGAATTGTTAGGATTTTGTTGTGGCGTATTTTCTTTTTATCTTCCACAGCCAGGTGCCCGGAGCATTCTCAAGCAAGACTTCACGTATTACGACATAATTTGGTGAACCCGACGTGAAAAGCTTGAGGTGGAAGATTTTTGGAAAATTTTGGATTTATTTGACTTATGGAGAAGGAAGGCAAGAGAGTTGAAGGAGGAATTATGGATGGTGCATCAATTGGAGCTTCTAGTGGAGTTGCAAGTGGAGGTAGCAAAGGAGGGCAAGGTATGTATTTTGATCCTAACTCTGCAAGCATGTTTGAAGCATTTGCTCTATTCATGCAACAACAACAGGTGAAAGATCGCAAGGAAGGAATGGCAAATAAGGCATTACAGGCAGTTGTGGACAAGATTGACCAATTTGAAGGGAAGAATATTACAAAATATTTAAGATGTTATGTTAAAGAAATGGAATTGAAGCGTGTTTCTGAGAAGGAGATGGTTCAATTATTTGAACTGGCTACTATACCGGAGATAAGAAGTCATGTTAAGTCCATTATAGGACAATCTGGAGATTCATGGGAAAGGTTTTCTCAAGCATTAAAGGATGAATATTTTTTTGAAGACAGTGATCGGGTTACAAAAAGGACATTTTTTGAATGGATTGAAAGGCCTAAGAAGGATCTTCAAGCGACAGAATTATTAAGGGAGTTTGAAAGGCAATATTCCCATCTATCAAAGAAAGAGAAGCTATTACTAGATCCAAGCAAAGTAGAGCTTTTTCTACAAGCGGCTGATAGAGAGCTACAAGAGAAGTTGGAAATATTACTTGAAGATAAAGAAGAAGAAGAAGAAGGACTGACATCAAATTGGAAGGAAGTGGAAGAAGCAATCGGAGTACTTGCAAAAAGAGAAAGGAGAAAAGATAGGGTGGGTATTCAAAGACCATTGCAAGCTTCTAAGGTAAAATTACCTACAAACCATCCTATACCTATGCTTCAACCTTCAATGGCAACATCAAAGAAAGAAGAAATAGACATTGATGAAATCATACGAGGGATGAGAGATTTGCAAATAAAATTTGCAAAACTTGAAGAAAAGGGCCAATCATCAAAGGTGTCAACAAGACAAAAATTTGGACAAATGGATGGTATAATACATAGGTGCATGTGGTGTGATAGCGTGGATCATTCAAGAAGGGAGTGTGAAGATTTTACAGAGGCACTACGCAAAGGAGTTGTTTTTTTCAAAGATGGTATGATACATTTAAAGGAAAGTGGAGAAAAATTGGAGACAAACTTTGGTAAAGGAGGAATGAAGGCACTTGCAAGAGAATCATTCAAAATCTCAAGCAATGAAGCATCAACATATTGGGTAGAAGCAAATCGAGGCAAGTGCTTAAGTATAAATCTTGAACTTCCAGGAGAATCTAGTTCTTTGTGGACAAGTGCAATGAGTTATGCTGAAAGAGGAAATTTTACCAAAAATGATTTAAAACGTGTTGGAAATGACATTCGACAAATTACTGGATGGAATGATCCTGTAGATGGATTATCGGTACATGCTCATATTGCAAGGAATCAACATGATGCATTAATAGAAGAAAAAAGAAGAAGAGATGAAAATAATGAAGGGCCATCAAAAATGATTACAAGAGGAGAAAAAGCACGACAACACAAAAATCCTATACGTGATGAGACAATAGAGAATGTTCCTACAAAGGAAAGAGATTTTGTAAAAGAGAAGGGAAAGGCCCCTACTTATAAATTACAATCAGATATTGAAGCTGCTACCGATTTGAAAAGGATTTTGGAGGAGCGGATTTTAAATGGAAAGGTTGAGTTTACAATTGGTGAGATTTTAGGAATTGCAAAAAGAGAATTTCATGAAGTTATTATTGATACAATAAAAAGAAAAAGACAGTCTATTGGTGATACTATAACATCAAATATACAAGGTACAAAAGCAATGGGAAGCGATGAAGAGGAAGAAATTGAAATGCAATTGATTGGAGATGTTTCACGAGTCAAGTTCACAGATAAAGAAGATAGTACTCAAGCTTCTAGTCATTATTCTCGAAGTCTTTGGGCAAGAGCTACAACAGAAACTTTAGTAAAATTAGGAGAATTAGAAGAGCCGATTGTAGCACTAATTGATCATGGTTCTGAGATCAACTTGATATCGAAGGAGTTATATAGAAAGGGAAAATGGCCAATTGATACTAAACATGGATGGATGATAAGATCAGCAAATAATTCAAAGGGAGAATTGTATGGAGCTTGTCCAAACATAAAGGTGATGATAGGAGATGTCATTCATGAACAACATTTTTTTGTACAAGATATGTCTACATATCCAATTATATTGGGACAACCATTTATTACTACCACAAGAATGGAAACAAAGGTTATGGATGATGGTTCAGCCTATGCAAGAATAAGAAGCCAAGATGGAATGAAAGCAGTTCAATTTTTAACCGTTTGTGCTGATCATGAAAGAAATCGTGATAAGTTGAGAGAAAAGCCATTATCAAATGAGAACTTTGAAGAGCTTGAGGGTTTTTACCGCACACCATTGTAAAGCGGGATTGCAATGGGTTAAAGGAAGACATGTTCCCGCTGAATTTAACAAAGATGGCATTACCTACTAGACTTGTTGGATTGAACCAAGATGGTGTATTATCTTTTAAAACTATTGAAGGGATGAAAAGAATAGATAAACATTATGTTAAAAAAATGGAAAAAACTTTGAAAGAAAATGGAGAATTGGTTGAGGATGAATTTATATCAGGATCATTTGAAGAAGTTGGATTTGCGGATACTATGGGAGAATTAAATTATTTATTACAATATGGATTACAAGAAAGTAATAAAATTATTAATGTATGTTCTAAAGAATTTTATGATGAAATTCAAAACTTTATGAAAAATTTAAGTCGCCAAGAGGTATGTGTTGAAACTAAGTATAAATCAGTGGCAAAAAAGGTTAAACCAGTGGCTTTGCCACTACCATCAGATTGTGAAGAAAAGGTGAGAAGAGCATCTACACAACCAAATTTGAGAGATCCTAAGAAGATAGGGCATAAATTTATGGATGCTACACTAGATGGATTAAGGGTTGGATGTGAAGGATTTTTGACAAAATGTGAAGAAAAATGCTTTAGAAATATGCTTTCACGACATGGAAAGGCTTTTGCATTTGAAGCACATGAAATTGGATGTGTTGATCCAAATATTGTAGCACCTATGGTTATTTTTACTATTCCTCATGAACCATGGAATTTACGACCAATTCCAGTACCAAGAGCACATTTATCTAAGTTGATTAACTTACTCAATGAAAAGATTGAAATGGGGATTTTAGAACCATCTATAGCACCTTACTCAAATCGATGGTTTACGGTACCAAAGAAAAATGGAACAATGAGATTTATACAAGATATGCAACCTGTAAATAAAGTAACCATTAGAAATATGGGTTCAAGTCCAATTGTGGATGAATTTGCAGAGGCATTTGCAGGAAGAGCAATCTATTCGATAGGTGATCTTTACTCAGGATATGATCAATTTCAATTGGCATTACAAAGTAGAGATTTAACTACTATGAAGACTCCATTGGGTTTGGTAAGAATGTGTACATTGCCTCAAGGGGCTACTAATTCAGTAGCTCATATGATGAATGGAATGAACAAAGTATTGAGGGAATTTATACCAGAAAAGACTATGCCATTCTTAGATGATGTTCCAATTAAAGGATGTGCAGAAGAAGAAAAAGATGAGACATTGGATCAGAAAGGTTGTAGAAGATTTGTTGCAGATCACATTAGTGATTGTGAAAAGATTTTATCACGGTTAGAAGAGGTACACTTGACCTTATCAGGTACAAAGTCTATGTTTGGGATAAATGAAATACTAGTTGTTGGACACATGTGTGGATCATATGGACGTAAGCCAAGTATTGAAAAAATTGATATTATTAAAAAGATGAAAGAATGTGAAAATACTACAGAAGTGAGAAGATTTTTAGGAGCGTGCATTTTCTATCATATATGGATACCTCATTTTGCACATGTGGCAGATCCATTATATGAATTGTTAAGGAAAAATAAAAGGTTTCAATGGAAAGATGAGCAAAGAAAAGCTATGGAAAAATTGAAAGAACTTCTTTCTTCACCTCCAACTTTGAAAAAAGTGAATTATGAATGTGGAAGACCAGTAATATTAACAGTTGATGCGAGTCCAATTGGAATAGGTTGGGCAATTGGACAAGACGATGAACAAGGGAATAGATATGTAGTACGGTTTGGAGCAAAGGTTTTGAATATTAGACAAAGAGCATATGCACAAATTAAAAGAGAATTATGGGGTGTAGTAACTGCTATGAAAAATGAAAAGGAGTATTTGATTGGTGCATCGGTAGTTGTAGAAACAGATTGTTTGCCTTTACTAGGCATGATTACAAGTTGTTCAACTCCTGATATTGCTATGCTGAGGTGGATAGCATATATCAAATCTTTGAATCCAGAATTTAAACACATTGCAGGAAGAGATAATTCAGTTGCAGATATGTTATCCAGGGCAAGGTATTATGATGAAGAAGACATGATTGATATGGAAGATGATGTGGGTGCAAATTTTTATACAAATGCATTATCAAAAGAAGAAGGTGCATGTTTGACTGTACCATTGGAATTATTTTTAAAAGACTCATATGAAGGTGAATGGGAAGATATTGGAAAGTACCTAAGTACTTTAAAGCGACAAGAAGATTGGACAGATCAAAAATTTAAGAAAATTCGTAAGAAAGCCTATGGATATTTTTTATATGATGGATATTTATGGAAGCATCCAAAGAGAAGAGGAGAAATACCACAACGAGTGATATGTGATTTAGAAGCTCAACAAAAGATTATCAAGGAGTTTCACGAGAGTTTGTGGGCAGGGCATAGAGGAATATGGGCAACTTTTACTAAATTGAAGGAAAAATATTGGTGGAAAGGCATATATAAAGATGTGGTTGATTTTATAGGATCATGTGAAATTTGTCAATTCTATTCTAATATTCGACATCGAGATGAATTACATCCAACTTATCCTCTAGCACTACATTATAAGTGGGTAGTGGATTTAGTGGCAATGCCTATGGGACTTGGACAAATGAAATATTTGGTACTTGCACGTGAAGATTTATCAAATATGGTTGAAGGACGAGCATTAAGAACAAAGAGTACTGAAAGTGTATGTCGATTTCTTTTAGAAGACATTATTTGTCGCTATGGTTGTATTGGAAAAATCACGGCAGATAGAGGTGAATTGGATGCAAAAGAAGCAAAAGAACTCTTTAGTAGAATGGGAATCAAACTTTCTTTGACAACAGCATATAATCCAGAAGGTAATGGGAAGAGTGAGCGTGGGCATTCACCTATTGTTAAGGCATTAGTAAAAGCATGCAATGGCAAAGTACATCAATGGCCAAAACTACTACCATTTGCATTATGGGCAGATCGTACAACTCATAGCACAGTGACCGGTTATATGCCTTCGGAATTAATGTATGGACAAAAGCCAATTATGCCAATAGAAGAAACAATACCTACATGGAGAATATTACCTTGGAAGGATGATCTTAACAGGGAGGATCTTTTAGCATTACGTATTCAACAATTGGAAAGAAGACCTGAAGACATTGAAGTGGCAATAGGAAGGTTGAAAGAAGCAAGGGAAAGGAATAAAGAAAGGTTTGATAAAACGCATCGACTACGACCTAAGAAGATAGAAGAAGGTGATTGGGTATTAGTATATGATAATAGTTTGGATAACCAACATAGTACATTACGAAAATTTTCTAAGCGATGGTTTGGACCATATGTTGTGATAGAAGTCTATGACAATGGAACATATGTATTACGGGAACTTGATGGGACACAATTGAAGACACCTATAGCAGGCAAGCGAGTCAAGTTATTCAAACAAAAGGGAATATATATACATTTTGATGAAGAACAAAATCTATTGAGGGGTATTGAAAAAGAAGAAGATGATCAAATTGAAGACCAAGAATATGAACAAGATGAAGAGCATTCAACATATTGAAGAATTATTGGTGCATACCAGAGGATGCACAGGTTCAGGGGGGGTGGATGTCGTGTAGTAATACGACTACTAGGTGAAAGAGGGGAGGAATGATTATATTATAGAAGAGCTCAAATGAAAATATTTGAGAAAATTATCTTAGAAAAATAGATAATAGACAAGGAGGTAGTAAAAATTAAAAAGTGCTAATGCTGCCTTTTATAAAAGGGATTTCTACTTACTTTGTAAAGCCATAAAAATGGTAAAACAAAGTAGATTAGAAAAATAATTGGTATAGGTATGTTTAATAAGAAGTTAAGAGTAGGTTTTAGAGAAATTTACCTCAAAACTACAAGAGTTGATATCCGGAGAGGGCCGGTTAAGAACCTGGGTCGAAACCAGACCCCAGGGCACAAAACCGCGTGCCGACGGCGAATGGAGAGTCTTTTTGCAGATCGGAGATTGGGGTTAGGGAGTGAACTTGAAGGGTTTTATATAGGAGTTGATTTTGAGTGATTTGGAGAGAAAACGACTTTGTAATAGCTTTGCAAAGTCAGGGTTTATTTTGGCTACTTGAGATTTTGTGAAATAAATTAGGGTTGATGGTTTAGGCAATTCCAGAAGCTTTGCAGCAGATCTACGGCTGGAAATTTGTGGGTTTTTGGGTATTGTTGTTGTCAATGTGTGCTGTGAATTTGAGATTGATCTAACGGTTTGATCAAAGGTTATTGAAATTTATGTGAGTTGGGGTCTCTGGAATTGGGTTTTAAAGGTCAGTTAGGGTTTCGCAGATTTTGATCAATCTATCAGTTGGATTGGGGTGAAATTTATGTGTGTGTGTAGAAGACTTAATTTCCTACATGCTTGTGAAATTTGGAAGCAGTTGAACGGTGCAAATAGGAGGTTTAGGCACTGGAATATTGGCGTGAAGATTGGAGAAGGAGGCCGGCTGATACCCGAGCAAATTTGTAAGTTTTTCTTCTTCTTGGTAAGTTGGATCTTCTTCAAACTTGGTGTGTGTGTTTTTAACTTAATTGTTAAGGTGTATGAAATATTTCAATCAAGATCAACGGTTTGTTTGGTAGTTATTGTGGTTCTAAAACTGCCTTAGAAATTGCTTAGGGTTTGACTTAGGGTTTGATTAGGGTTTGACTAGGGTTTGACTTAGGGTTTCATTAGGGTTTGACTAGGGTTTGATTAGAGTTTGACTAGGGTTTGACTTAGGGTTTGATTAGGGTTTGACTAAGATTTGACCAAGATTTGAGTTAGGGTTTCATTAGAGTTAGGGTTTGATTAGGGTTTGACTTAGGGTTTGATTAGGGTTTGACTAGGATTTGATTTAGGGTTTGATCAGGGTTTGACTTAGGGTTTGACTAGGGTTTGACTTAGGGTTTGACTAAGGTTTGACCAAGGTTTGACTTAGGGTATGACTAAGGTTTGATCAAGGTTTGACTTAGGGATTGACTAGGGTTTGAATAAGATATGATTTAGGGTTTTAAGATTCTATTTTTAGTATTTTCTAAATTTAGTATTTTATATATTATTTTCTATTATGATTATTGAATGACTCATTTATTCTTCTTTTATAATTTCTTTAAGATTGAATCAAGCTGAAAAATATTGTTAAGGTTTAATAGAAGTTAATTAAGATTCTATTAGAATTGTTAGGATTTTGTTGTGGCATATTTTCTTTTTATCTTCCACAGCCAGGTGCCCAGAGCATTCTCAAGCAAGACTTCACGTATAACGACAACGTTAGTGCAAATTTGATA
>JAWRVF010001412.1:0-71821 GCA_036785485.1 Physcomitrellopsis africana | reverse complement strand
AGAAGAGGCAAATCAATCCAGGGGTTAAGGAGGAACCTGTGTGCCAAATCATTAACTTGGGTTCCAATGAAACACCTAGATTATCAAAGTATACACCGATATTACGGGTACAAAATTGAGAAATTAGAAAGAATTCTTTCTAAATCATAAATCTACTTTTGCTTGGTTGTATGCGGATTTAAAAGGTATTCCTGCCAAAGTTTGTGAGCATCGAATTACCTTAGAGGAAGATGCTACACCAGTTCGTCAAAGACAACACTGTCTTAATCCAAAATATTTTCTTATGGTCAAGAAAGAAGTAGATAAACTTTTAGACGTGGGCTTCATATATCCAGTCCCATATAGTGAATGGGTTTCATCAATTGTGATAGTGCCAAAGAAAAATGGAAAAATTCGTGTCTGTCAAGACCTTCGTAAATTAAACGCGGCTACTAAAAAGGATTATTTTCCTTTACCTTTTATAGATAGTATACTAGACGCAGTAGCTGGGCATGAATGTTATTCTTTTTTGGATGGATTCTTGGATTATAATTTAATAAAAATTGCAGAAGAGGACCAATTGAAAACTACTTTTACTACAGATTGGGACACATTTGCTTATAAAGTGATGCCATTTGGGTTATGTAACGCCCCGGCCACATTTCAAAAGATAATGACGCAAGTCTTTTAGGACTATTTATAATTATTGATGGAGATATTTTTAGATGATTTTTGTACATTCAGTATAATAGCGAATCATTTGGAACGTCTTGGTAACTGTTTGGACCAATGTGATAAATATGGGATATCTTTGAATTCTGAGAAGTGTCAATTTGGCGTCTTATTAGAAGCTTTTGAGACGCGTGTTTTCTGGCGGATATCGCTACTGACCTAGATAAAATTATCAGGATATTGGCTTTATCAAAGCTAACAACAATGTCTGGTGTACAGGGTTTCGTAGGCCATGTCAGCTATTATAGGCGATTCATTCATTTATTTGTAGAAATATGTCAATCGTTAACAAATTTCTTAAAAAAATTATACATTCCTCAGTCCAAATTGCTCGATGGATGTTATTCCTTCAAGAATTTAATTTTACTATTAATATTTGACCTAGAAAGAAACATGCCAATGCAGATCATTTATCTCGATTGTCCAATATATTCGGTAACGAACCTATCAATGATGTACTTCCTGATGCAAAATTATTTGTCGTTGACATAATCACCCCAGAATATAATGAATTGATCTAGTATTTGACATTTCAGACATTTCTACCTACATATAGTGAGAAACTTAAGAAACGCTTGATTTTGAAAAGTGCTCCGTATACGATGATTGGAGACGCCTTGTATAAGCAAGGGAGAGATGGAATTCTATATCGCTGTATTTTTCAAAGTGAAGTACATACTATATTAGAAGGATGTCATTTAGATAGTTGTGGAGGGTATTTTGCCGGTGACAGCACTGCCCGCAAAGCTTTAATGGTTGGATATTGGTGGCCAACAATATTCTCACATGCACACCAATACGTCTAACGTTGTGATCCTTATCAGCGTATTGGTAGACCTACAAAACTTCTGCCATGCCGTTGGTACCAATTTTAGCACAAGCACTGTTTGAAAAATGGGATATTGATTTTGTAGGATTAATCGCACCACCATCGCGTAATGGACAAAAAAGATATATTTTGGTAGCGACGAATTACGTGACAAAATGGGTGGAGGCGATGGCAACAAAAATTGATAATACTAATACCGTAGCCACGTTTTTATATGAGAACATTATCACTCGATTCGGATGTTCCAAAGAATTGGTTAATGATTGTGGAATCCATTTTATTAATTCTACAATTGTAGCTTTGACAGATAAATATGAGATCAAGCATCGAAAGACAACTCCATATCACCCTCGGGCCAATGGGCAGACTAAAAAGACTAACGGTATTTTGTATAAAATTTTAAAGAAAACAGTGGTTGGTGTGGAAACGGACTGGGATACAAAATTATTCGTAGCCTTGTGGGCATATCGTACTGCATATAAAGTGACTACCAGTTCCACCCCATTCAAATTGGTGTACAGGCAAGAGGTAATATTACCAATTGAATTGGAAGTTCCAAGTGTACGAATTACATTGGATGAATGTCTTGGTAACAAGGAATCCCTCCAATATCGGTTAGCACAATTGGACAAATTGGATGACATTAGGGCTACAGCCCTTTTCACTATGGAAGCTACACAGCGCCGCCGTAAGAGTTATTATGATAGTAAATTATGTCCTAAATCTTTTATGCCCAATGATCTAGTACTTCTTTATGATAGTCGCTTTCACCATTTTTCGGAGAAATTCCAAGTCCGTTGGCTTGGACCCTATCGAGTAATTGAAGCCTTTTCTAATGGTTCAGTTCAATTGAAAGATTTTATGGGTACTCAATTTATCACTTGAGTTAACGGCAATCGTTTACGTCTTTATTTTACGTAAACTCGAGACGGGTTTTCAAAATTGGAGGGAAGAGGGTGTACCTGTTCATGATAGCTTACCTTTATTGAAGGTGCACGATGGTTAAAAAAGACGGCTCATGGTCAGTTTTGGGTCCTAATACGGCCTAGTCAGGCAAATCGAAAGTGATGATCTGGTACACTGGTTTAAGGATTGTTGCTTTAGACCCCGAGTAAAAGGTTAGCAGCGGGGTACTTAGTGAGAGTTTTTGTTAGCATTTTGTTTTGAGCTTGATTGTCCGAGTGTATGTTTATTAAAGTATAGAGTGTTGTGCTGTCAGAAAGTAACGATTAGTCCGAGCAAGAAGTACGTAGTCAGCACTATACAATGTCGATGGAAAGGTCGAAGAGAGCTGCGGAGAGAGAAGAAAATGTCCGAAACGTGCAAAATAAGAGTAATTTGCAATCGTCGTCCCTCGTGGTGGTTACCAACATGGAGCCAATGAAGTTGGAAATCTGTTGGTCTCCACAAAGATAGAGAGATTTTAGAAATGTACAGATGAACGTGTTTTTGCGAGGATCGGATAATTTGCCTCCAATTGATGTAGAAGTAGTGGCAGAGTATATAAAAAATTATGACCCAGAGGATGGTTCTAGTGTAGTAAAAGGGAGAATAATTGGGATCGATGAGAGTATCTTATAGAAGATATTATACTTACCAATAGGTGAGTTAGCAGTAGAAGTCAAAGTGTCGAGTGACTTCAGATCGGGAAGTTATTTCAAAGGCGACATGACGTCTTTTGAGAAGAATATGGCTGAAAAGAGGTAGAGGCACTTACTCCAGAGCTTGCGGAGTGGATGCGGTTCGTTCAAAAGCGGTTAGGCTTGAACCGACATACCACGTACATGTGCAAGAGCTTGTTGTTTGCTGCGATTGGAACACTTGAAGGCATGGTTTTTAATTGGGCAGCCTTTGTAGCAACCTATATCTATACAGAAATGGGAGCCAAGCGGAAAACGGGTAAATTTGCTTCTTTGCTATGCTCTAATTATGTGTACTCCGTTATTGTACATACATTAAGTCAACCGGCAGGGGAGAAGAGTGTACCTTCTTCAATGCCGCAACAGGGTATGCGGAGTCAATCACTTGGTCCAGGGGTAGTACTGCACAAAATTGGGAAATCAAATAGATCGCGGGAACAAGAAGCTATCCCAGAGACAACATCAGGGCGAGCTTCAATTCGTGCAATAATTGGAAGGGCGACTGAGGCCCTAATTTTGAACACCGGAATACTGAAGGGAGGGAACCTCATGGAAGTAATATTGGGTCAAATTTCCCAATTACAGCTTATAGTGGGTCAGCTAGAAGGAAATTTAATATAACAAGTGGAGTCTAGCCGAGAGGCGATAATAGAGAAAAGCCGCCAAATTGTGAAACAAGGTCACCTAATTATGGCAAAGACGGAATCCAAATTGGCAGTGGAGCAGAAGTTAGTGGAGGAAAGAAAAATTGGGCGAATGATAAAGATCGCATTCAAAGAATCCTAAACAATCAAAAGCAAGAATTAATAGAGAATTGTAGGATGTGGGATTTGGAACGGGATGCATTGAAGTGTCAGTTGCAAGCAGAGCGTGAGAAAGCAGCGAAATTAGAATAGTAAAAGTTAGAATTGGGAGACCAATACAGAATTGGAACGGATAAGCTGCAGGCAGAAATTGGTACGTTGAAGTGTGAAGTGGAAAAATTGGAGGGCGACTTGGCCAATGCCATTCGGCCACAGGTATCTGTTCCACCAATTTCGAGTACTAGTGAGTTGGAAGAAAAGATGAAGCAACAAGGACGCCAATTAGAGGAGAAAGATGCCAGGATTCTACAATTAGAGGCTAAAGTTCGGGAATTGGGAGCGGATAATGAAGATTTAACAACGCAGTTGAAGAGTAACCATGTCAATTTATCGGAGGAGGATGAGGACGTGCCATTAGGATCAGACGCAGAAGAACTTTTTACAAATCCAGGAGCATCTCAATCTTAAGAACCAGCTTCATAACAAATATTTTTACCAATTTTGTGTTTGCGAGGGCACTGCATAATTAGGAATGGAGCTATGTAGAATGGATAGGAATTTTAGGATTTACAATACATAGTTTGTAAGATTAAGAATAGGCAGGAAGCCGATGAATGGCCAGTTTAGAAGGCAGAATGGATGAAGAAGTTAATAAAAGTAGTTATCAGTGATTGTGAAGCAGTTAACACAGACGGGGCAAGTATAAATTGATTCAATACGGAGGAGTGGGGGCAAAATTGTGATAGGCCTGAGCCGAGGTAAGCTTGGTGCTACCTCTTCCTCTTTTTTTGTGTTAGACTGTAGCGGAGGATCCGAATTCTATTCCAAAGGGTTATACCATATCAATGATGAAGTACAATAATAAAATGGAAAATTTATATATATGTGGATGAGTAAGAAATTATGATTGTTTGTTATGTGAAGTTCTTTGCAATGAATTGGAAGTTGAAGACCGGCTATGTCAATGAAGTTCGGTTGTAGATGTCAGTGTCATGCCGTATTGATTGTGGGAGTTGAGCAGTGAAGAGTATTGGAGTAACAATTTGTTTCGAGAGACGTTGTAGGTGAAGAATTATTTCCAGTGATTGGAGAAAGAAGCGGGTGTATGCAGTCTGTAGAAATGGTATAACATTGCCAATTGTTGTTATGAATTCGGAAGAAGATAGAAGATTACAATAGGAGTATTGGTGGAGGGTTGTGTCATGAAGTATCTTTAGTTGCGGAATAGTAGAATCAATAGAGTGGACGGCAATATTTTAGAGAAAGGCTTGTACGTGTGTATTGGACTCTAAGGTTCTGTAGGTAGTTAGTTATGTGATCCTAACAGTTTAACTCAATGCGGATAGTCTCTCCCTATGTTCGAATCCCCCTTTACAGATTTACTCTGGGCAGTATTGGTAGAGTAAGTGAGACGAACGAGAACAACAAGATATCTTTAGGAAAGAATTAAGGTGAGGTTTTAGAAATTTTTACCTTAAAAATCTTAGAGTTAATACTTGGAGAGGACTAGTTATGTGCCTAGGTCAGAATTAGATCCTAAGGTGCAAAACCACATGCCTACGGCAAGTCGAGGGGCTTTTGGAAGATCAAAGAATTAGATAAGAGAGGAGACTTGAGGATTCTTGTTTGAACATTGATTGGAAGTGAATTGAGTTTGTAACAACTTTGTAAAGAATTTGTAAAGTCAGAGTTGATTTGGTGACTCTGATTTTATGAAATATATTGGGGTTTATATTTTTGATTATTTTATAAGATTGGTTAGAGATCTATAGATGAAATTTTGTGGATTGGTGCATACAATTGTGCTTGTAGAGTGCTATGAATTTCAGATTGATATAACAATTCAATCAAACATTACTAAAGTTTAAATAGATTGGGATCTCAAAAAATGGGAATCGAAGATCATTTAGTTTTTCTAAGATTTCTAGCAATCTATCAGTTGGATTGGAGTGAATTATATATAAATATATATAAATATATATATATATATATATATATATAGAAGATTTAATTTTCTACATGCATGTGAAGTTTGGAAGTAATTGAACGTTGTAAAAAAGAGATATTGGCACTGGACAATCAGCATTAAGATTTGAGAAGGAGGCCAGTTGACACTTGATTAAATTTTAGAATTGATTTTCTTGTTAGTAAGTTTGATCTTCTTCAAACTTCATGTGCTTATTGCCAACTTAGTTTTTAAGAGGTGTGTAAATTTTTAAGCAAGATCAATAGTTTAGTCAATAGATATTGAGATCCTAAATTGCCCTAGGGTTGAAATAAATTAGTTAGGTTTCGATTAGGGTTTTTTTTAGGATTTGGTTAGGATTTTAGTAGGATTTGACTTAGGATTTGACTTAGGATTTGATGAGGATTTGAGTGAAGATTTGATCAAGATTTATCTAAAATTTGATTTAGGATTTGATTTAAGATTTAATTAGAATTTGTTTAAGGTTTAATTAGGATTTGTTTAAGATTTATTTAGGATTTGATTAGGATTGTTAGGATTTGGTTAGGATTTGATTAGGATTTATTTAGGATTTTTTTAAGATTTGATTAGAATTTAGTTAAGATTTGACCAGAATTGACAAGAATTTAATTAGAATTTGTTTAGAATTTGTTTAGGATTTGGTTAGGATTTAGTTAAGATTTGACCAAGATTGACTAGGATTATTTAGGATTTGGTTAGGATTTAGTTAAGATTTGACCAAGATTGACTAGGATTGTTTAGGATTTGATTAGGATTTAATTAGGATTTGACCAAGGTTGATTAGGATTATTTAGGATTTAATTAGGATTTGGTTAAGATTTGTTTAGAGATTGAGTAGAGAGATTAAGACTAGTTATTGTTATTTTCTTTTATCTTCTACAGTCAGGTGCCCAGAGCATTCTTGAGCAAGACTTCACGACATACGACAATGTTGTTGTGGTAGAGAGAATTTGTCTCAAGAAAGCACTGTGATTCTAGTTGCCACTAATTACTCAACCAAGATCCAAATATCATAAAACCCTCAACTTTATATAAAAGTCTCTTTCATAGGACTATTACACCTAATACATAAGTCTTATTTCTTCAAAATACTCAAAATATAACAAAATATTCTAAAACCCTCATTCCTCTGTAGGAAGGGAATTTTTTTCAAACTTCAATTATCCATAACTTTTAATCCAATTATCCAAATCTATTCAAAATTTATATGGAGTATTGATGTACTTTTAAAAACTAACATAATAAATTTTAACTATTGATTCTTCATTGATCTTTAGATATCGTAAAAATCCTAATAGTAGCTTCAAACCTTTATTTACAAATATCCATATACTAAATTCTTTATATTTCACAAACTAAATGTCCAAGTGCTATGAAACTTTAATAAATAGCTTTTTAATATAAAGATTCATTTTCTTAAAAACTTTTAGATAAAAATTTGTTTAGAAGCTTAAGATATAGCAAAACTTATCACTATCAATAAAACAACCTTACTACCTTGGAATTCAATCTGCTATATTTTGAATCCTAATAACTTCATCTTTAAAATTTAAAATATAATAATTCTTCTATATTAAATATAGAGCTTAAAATCACCTCTCTAGTTACACCTATCAATCTCCAAAAGCTTTCATATAATTCCTCAAATCCTCAAAAGAGTGATAATAGGTACTATTTGTACACTTTAACTTCAAGTGCCTACCTTTCTTCCATAAAAACTCCAAATCTCTTATTTTTTATACCAAAATTGTAATCCAAAAAACAAGCTTTTTAATTCTAGTCTTTGATTTTTGAATGCCTTTCTTAAAGTTACCAAAACCTTTGTTCTTGTTGCAAGCAGCCTCCTCAAAGCCTATTAGGTATGACCATTGACCAATAGGAATGAAGAACTTCACCCGTTGTCTTCATTCATCCTCACTTTGTCTTTATCCTTCTAAATAGGCCTCTTGGTAGTTTAATTCTTCTTCTTTGGATCCCAATTGTCTCTTAAGGCTTTATATTAAATATTTAGGTCCTAAATAATTTAAATACTATAATCAAACTAAGTAAAAATTTAAAATAAAGTTTCTTACACCAACTCTCTTTAATTTATTTTTCTAACTATTCCAATACATATTAGAATCTATGAACATATTATATATTTTAGTTAATATTTATCTATTATAAATAATTATAATATGATAACGTAATACTTAAATCTTAGTTGTTGTCCAACGAGTCTTTTCATGTTCTCTAAATACTTTTGCAAATGCTTCCATGAATACTCTAAAGTTGCTCAAAATTGGCGATCTTTTTTCAAACAAGGGAGCAAACCATGATAATGCTTGCCCCATAAGCAAGGTGCCAACATAAACAAGGTTATATTATTGAACAAGCAAATTTTTTTGGCATAATATAGGTAGTACTGCATCCTCAAGCACAAAAATAGGGAGTGGATGTAATCTAGATTATGGTATTCTAAATGTTGTATCATTACAAAGTTTTATAACAACCCCTTCAATCTTTGCAATCCTAGCAGACAAAGTAATAAGAGCACTTATAATGGCATTTAACTTACAAAGATATACAAGGAAGAAGACAAATGTCACCGCCTCTTATAGAAGTAGACAATAATAAAGATATCAAGGTGGAAGAGGTCTTAGATTTGAGACGACATCAAAATTAGCTAAAATATCTTGTACATTAGCATGGATATAATATTAATGAATGCACATAGAAGTTATCTAAAAATCTAGCAAATGCATTAGCAAAAGTCAATGCATTTCATTGACAATATTAATCAAAATTATAATAAAGAGTCAAGAAAATCCTTCCTATAAAGCCAAGCAGGTTCAAAAGAGATTTTATTCTATTTTATATCATTGCCTGCTATTTCTTTAAATTTATTTATGCTAAAGAGATGGAGAATCAACAACCACCAAATTTAGCTTAAGAGTCATTATTTGCGGATTTATCAGTGTCATAAAAGAAAGAGGCCTCTTTAAGAAATTGCTCGGATCCTGGTTGCCTATTTAACAAAGGAAAAGAGAACTAGTGATATCTCAATTTACATCCTTGTGATTTCCTTCAAAAATATCCTATTTATCATCCTGTTTGTTCTTTTGAAGATTCTCTAGTAAAAAATCCTTTGATTTTTTTAAGATTCTTTTAAAGATTTTAAATCAAAATCCTTTGAATTTTTTAAAATTCTCTCAAAGATTCCTTTAAAGATTCCTTCAAAGATTCCTTCAAATATTCCTTCTTAAGATTCCTTCAAAGATTCATTGCTAAAAAATCCTTTGATTTTCCTAAGATTCTTTAAAAGATTCTTTAATCAAAATCCTTTGACTTCTTTAAGATTCTTTCAAAGATTCTTTGGTCAAACTTCTTTGACTTTTTTAAGATTTCTTTGAATATTCTTTAGTCAAAATACTTTGATTTTTTAAAGATTTTTTTAAAGATTCTTTGATCAAAATCCTTTGATTCTCCTAAAATCCTTCAAAGGTTTTTTAGTCAAAATCTTTTGACTTTTTTAAGATTTCTTCAAAGATTCTTTGGTCAAATCCTTTGACTCTCTTAAGATTCTTTTGAAGATTTCTTATACTTCTTTCTTCTAAAAAAAAAAATCATTTAAGATCTAAAATAAAATAAGAGAAAAAAAATATTTATTTTCAATCCTAAAAGGATTTAAATAGGCGGCTTAGTCAATACTTGGACAATACCCGATTTATGCTAACACTTACCTAATACTTGCTTAATATCTAGTTGACACCTACATTTGAGATATTCCGTAATCTTAAGATTTCCTATTTAATATTTTAATTGATATCTTAGAATCTTAAGATTCTTTCATTGATATCTTTATTTATAAGCCTCTCTGGTTGATATCCTAATATCCTAAGCCTCTTTGATTGATATTTTGATTTCCAAGCCTCTTTGGTTGATACTCAGATCTCTAAGATTTCTTCATTGATATTCTTAAGCCTCCATGATTGATATCTTAGAATCCTAAGATTTCTTGATTGATATCCTAAAATCCTAAGATTCTTTTATTGATACCTTAGAATCCTAAGATTTTTTGATTGATATCCTAAAATATTTTGTAATTTGATCTTTTTTATTTTTATATCTATTCACATTATAGTTTTAGAACTAATTCTATTTTATCTCTTTCACACTACAACTTTGGAATTAATTCTATTCTATCCCTATTCACACTGCAACTTTGGAACTAATTCTATTCTATCCTTGCTTATATTATAATTTTAGAATTAATTCTATTCTATCCCTGCTTATATTATAATTTTAGAATTAATTCTATTTTATTCTTATTCATACTACAACTTTAGAAGTAATCCTTATTAATCTTTTTTTATACTATAGTTTTTATAAATACCTATTTAATTTTGATGCACTTGTTGCAAATGCATTACGACATCGATCCCTCCTAAATTTGTGCATCCTCTGACATGCGTCATTTTATTTATTTTTTATTTTTACTTATTTTTAATTCTTTTTATTCCCAATTCTCTTTTGTCAATGGTTCCTGATCTAATTTTTGAGCTTCTAATCTTTGAATATCTTCAGTATAAATTTGCCCATTCTTTTTCTTGAATAGTTTAATCCATTTTTCAACAATTCTAAACCTCAATGATATTCCATCTAATTCTTTCAAAGAGTAGATTGCATTATCAAATATCTCAGTCACCACATATAATTCAAACTATCTTTTGAAAAACTTTCTTAAGGCACTATGTTGATAATCTAATGTGTTATCAAATACAAGTATCCAATGACCAATTTGAATAGGATTTGGTCTTAACCTGTGTGTTCTATCAAACTTGATCTTATTCTGTAACCTTATATTCTTTAATTTCTCAATAGCCTTTTGGTGATCCTCAAGTAACCTCTCGAATTGTCTGATTCAAAACTCTAATAATCTTTCCCTATCAATAGTATTCTTTTATATGAAGAACATCCAATTAGACATGCTCTCCTCAATTGGCATTATAGATTTCTATTCTATCATCAATTTTATTGGTATATAGCTTGTAATAGATCTATGTATAGTTTTGTCTATCTATAAGACAAATGGTAGCAATTTAGGCCAAAATTTAGCTTTATCTTTGTATGCTTTGACCATAGTCTAAATAATTAGAAGATGCCTTCTCTCAATCTTTCTATTAGCCTTTGGATTGTAGACTATAGTCAGCTTTAATTGGACTCCGTATCTTTTAAAGAACTCATGAGCTCCTGTTGTATCTAGATCATCCATGTTTACCCTCATTCTTCTAATATTTTCATAACAACACACTATATCTTCCAAAATAAATCTACAGACTAATTCTGTGGACTTACTTCTTAAAGCCCTTCCTTTTATGTAATTTGACAATTCTTTATATGCCAAAACTAAATACTTCATATCTCATATACCAATTGGTATAACAATCAAGTCTAATATCTATTGAAAGTGTATATTAGATAAATAAGTAGGGCACAAATCATCTTTGTGTCTAATCTTTGATTGTAGTTGATACTTTAAACAAGAATTAATAAATTCTTTCACATCTTTATACATACCTTTTCACCAATACCTTTTTTTAATTTTGATGAAGGTAGTCCATATTCTCCTATGCCTAGTTCAAAATATATCATGAAATTTTTTTAAAATTTGATGCTTAATTTCAACATCATTAATAATCCTCAAAAGAATCCTATCCATTCTTTTTGACCTCTTTCATAAGAATACTTCCTTCAAAATATACATGTAAGCTTGATGTCTAACGTCTTTAAAATATCATCTCCCTTATTCAAAATACTCAAATATAAACTAATGTTCCATAATTTGCCGTCATACAAATCCATATTAAAAAATAAGATTTTACTAATAGGGTCTTTTATTTCTATTATATATGTATAATCTATTTCAATCCTTTCATCCTTGTTATAAGCAAATATTTCTTTTTTATAGGAATATCTTACTCTAGATATTATATCTACAACACAATTTTTTTTTTCAAAAATATATATTAAAGCAAGATTTATAGATTTGATTTATACTATCCATTTCAACATAGCAATATCAGGAGTTGAACAGTTTGAAATCATATCTAATAAAGGTAAATAATTTATCTCCAAAATTACATTTGTCTTAATTATAAGCTAAATCAATCTATCTTAATTATATTTTGTAGTCTAGTAGATTAACTTCACTCACATATAGATAAAATTCACTCAAAAGTAGTTCCTCACACCACAAGCAATCTAATTAAACTCCAAGCAATGGAACCTTAATTCATATTAATAATCAAAATATGACTTTACTAATTCAGCCCTCTTTCAACGGCCAAAATAACATTCTTGTATATTTTTATTTTGAATTTGATATATATATAATCTATTAATATATCTCAAGAGCTTTCCGTAGACATAAAATTTACTCAGAACGGATAAGAATTATAAAAGTTATGAAGCCTTAAAGATATAATATTCATTCATCCATTAATTTGTCATCATTCATCCAATCTTTCATCCAAACTAAAATTCATCCATCACATACTTTTCATTCATCTAATGTTTTTCTAATAGTATCCAACATCCATTCATCCTTCCTTACATTCATCCAACAGTAAATCGCACTTGTTCTATATCCATTTATAATTTTGAATTTTTTGAAGGAAAATTTATATTATGCCTCCTACCTTCAATAATTTATAATTAACTCATTACTACTCAAATTTGAGCGTGCCATATATTTTTGGAAAGCTAATTCAAAGACCTACCAAAAACAATTATCAAACTAGGATAGTAGATGCATCTTGCTCTATCAGCTGACACCCAATAACTTCAATTAATAGAACATTAGAACTAGCTATTTAATCTTTAGAAATTCATAAGTGATTTAATCTTTATTCAAATCATGATTAAAAAACCATACCAAAAAGCTACTTAAGATATTTTTATTAAAAAAAATTCACATCTTAGGTTTGTGTTTATTTTAATCTAGTAGTCTTGCTCCAAAATCGGTAGTCAAACTAGCTAATCGAAACTATGGTCAAACTTTGAAAATTCATAAATAATTCAATTTTGACTTAAATCAAACATAAAATATGGCTTTCAAAAGCTAATAAAGTCATTTGTTAATAAAAATTTATCAAAATAAGTATACATCTTTATATCAAACCAGCAGCTTAGATTCAATGCACCTAGGTAGACATAATACTAAGACTATGCATCCAACATTTGAAAATTCATATCTAAGTCACATATCTAAATTGGCTGTAGAAAGCTAACAAAGAGATCTATAAGAAAAATTATAAAATAAACAAAAAAAGCTTATTTCAATCCGACAGGTCAGACCCAACAGCCACCATTCAAATGAATGCCTCATTTCCTATTTCAACTTTGTAATTTCATAACTAATTGTTCACTTCTTCAAATCACAAACAAAAAATGGCTATAGAAAGCTAGCAAGGAGATCTACAAGAAAAACGTATTGAATTTTTTATTAAAGTAAATAACTTAAGTATTTTGGCCTCCACCACCAAGAGCTTATAAAGGACTCAACCCAAGGAACAAAATCTCATTATCTATATCCTAAGGAGAAGAGAAACACATTCTAGAGAGATATACCAGAGAGACATACCAAGAAGAGAGAAAGAAGAATGAGAGGAGGAGGGGCAGCCATACCAAATCACCTCCTTGAAATCCTAGCCGCCAAGCCTCCAAAGTCAAAAAGAAGAATCTTAAAAGGATCTTTTTTTATTATTTATCCAAATAGCCTACTTTCTATCATACAAATAAGGACTTGTCTTTCTTTTACTATGTCTTTTTTTACCCTTTTAACTTATTGCTATTCCAAATAATTATCTACCCATTATCTAATTGATTGCTATTTGATAAGTCTTTGTTCTCCATTGCATTATCCTTCAATTTAAATTTAAAGTCATCCTTGTATTTAACTTGATCTTATAATCATCTTCACCTTTCTTTTGCCTTTACTTGATCTTTATAACAATTGTCAATTCTTTCTTTTGATAATTCAAAATTTCTTCTATTAATATAAAATATTTTCTATTGTTAAAATCTTTGCTAAGTTAAAAAGCTAAATTGGATAATTTTAATTTTTAATTTTAATTTTAAAAAAAAATTAATTATCAAGTCTCTTCTAATTCTCTAATTAAAATGCTAAATGAATCAAAATCCACACCAAAGATGGTTGGATGGCTACATCCTACTTCCAACAAATAAGTGAAACTATTCCAAAGACAATGTACCTTAATTATTAATTTCTAAGGCTATCTTCCTATTAATTCCACCTTTTAACTAAATATTTATTCTAACTATTATGTAAGTCAAGATTTTTGGCTCACACCAATCAAATAATTTCTTTTTGTCTTTAGCATAATTAAAGCATCCTAAAAAAAAAATTTAACTTAAAGATAAGTTCTTTGCCTCTTAATAAAAACTTTGGCTCCAAATCTGATAGCAAATTTGTTACCCTCATTGTCATCTTGTCCAATAGTCCATCTAATGGTCATTGGGCTTGTATCCATAATCACACTCATTGGTCTTCCACATTAATAATCTATCTACTTCAATATTGGTGGTAATTTCTAAACCACCTTTAATTCCTTCATGGCTTCATCTTACTCTTGCTTCTAAAAAAATCTTTTATCTTTTTTCAATAACTTGTATAAAGGTTCTACTATGTGTCCAAAATAAAGTATCAAAATATGATAAAAATCACAAGAATCTTCTTACCTCAGTTCTATTCTCACATGGCTTCATATTTGAAGTTGTATCAACCTTCTTTGGATTATATTTTCTTCTATATGAGCCATACAGATGCTCAACCACAACTATCTCATCAATTCTAAACCTTGGTTTTTCAAGAAATAGAGTTAAGTTTACTTCTTTAAGTTTGATCAATATACAATCAATATCATCAATATGTTTCTTTACAAATGCCTTGCATCCATCTTTATCTAATTTTATATCTATGACTTCAATCTTGTAACCTTTAATCAAAATATCATTTAAAAAAAGAATGGTCTTATTTAAAATATAATCTCTTAAAATTTAATTGATAGCACTTTGTATGTGTGCAATGGAGTTAGTAATACCCTATGATAAAGTATACATATGCACCAATCTCAATAGAGTCTTCATTATTATAATATCCCTATTTTTTTTAATTAATTAAAATTGATCATATCCTAAATATAAATTTCCAATAGAATAGATAGAATAGCCTGCAAATACCTCAACCATCTCATTTACAATTGGCCCAGTATCTATGTTCTTTATGATAACTTTGTTAACTAGTTGCATATCCTGAATAAATCTTAATGCTCCAGACTTCTTAAGTATAATAAACCAATAGTTGGAATAAGGTAGAATAGAAGGTTTAAGAATCTCTATTTTCATCTTTTCTTTCAATAAATCTATCAACTTTGGAAGTAAAGCTCTCGGCATAAGAATTGGCTTCAAATCCTATGGTACATGAAGCACCATGAAAATAACCATAGATGCAACCATACTTGGATCAATACAATCAATTTCTTCTGATACAAGGATAAAAGCCTTATCATGTTTAGATATCATGTCCAAAAACTTCATCCTCTCTTCTTTAATGAGGAATTAACTTCTTCTAATCTTTAGCTTATCTAATGATTTTCAAATAAACTTGTGACGAATCCTCCCTGGTTTCCTAAGATTTGGTTCTCTTATTATTTTTTTAATATATTTCAAAATATCAGGAGGTAATTGAGCAGCAATCAATTTTACTTTCTTAGCCATAATCTTATACTGTTATTAATCCTTGCTTCTTATTCAATTCTATAATCTTTAATTATCTTCACCTTGGAAATAGATTCGTTAATTGCCTCATATAATTCTCTTGAATATAAATCCATAATTATTCTTTTTTATTCATTCAAACCTTTTCCAACTACCAAGCCTTCCAAGCTCTTTAAAATACTATTCAAATCTTCTTCTAAATCCTCTTTATTAATCACCTCAAAAAATAAATTCATTGTTTGAAATCAAATCCATATTTTTTAGTTTTTTATTTTTATTTTTCTTCACACATCTTTGGTATTTACAATCCAAATCTTCAATTCTTGAAAACTTCAAAACTCTAAAAATTATATAATCCAAAAATCTATTTTTAAACCTATCTATATTGGAAAGTATAAAATTAAAAGTCTTATTTGCACCCTTGAATTCCCCATCCTTGAAGATGCTCCTCAAAAGTCCAAAAAATCATCACCAATTTTTAAAGAAGTTTTTTCTAACTATTCTTTATTTCTCTCATTATTGATCATTATAGTTAAAAATTGTATTAACTTCTTTCCATCACAAATTGAAGCCCTCACATCTTTTACTCTTAGTCTTCTCTACTCCACATCCAATTACTTTAACCTCTATCATATACATCTTATTGGTGGAAGTACCAAAGGCATTAAGTTCCTTGAATCTTTTTTTTCCACTAAATTCTTTCTCAACTTTAAATACATTCACATAATCAACACAAGAATTTTCACACCTTTGGTTCTATATAATCCATTCTTTATTATTATCAGATAAGACAAACACTTATATCTCTTTTTCTTCTTCTACTTCTTTTGTATCCGCCAAAGCCTTCATCATCATTATTTTAGATGTCACCTGCCTCTTCTTTTTAATGACATCAATGATGAGTTTATAAAATTCTTTCTTGGCTATATCAAGAACCTCTTTTAAAGAAAATTCAATTTTGGCATCTAAAATCCTCTCTTAAAGAATATCTTTCATATCAATAGAAGATTCAATATCCAATTTTAATTTAAATACTAGATTCTTAGGCTTATCTTTTTTTGAGTCTTTTTTCTTATTTTCCTTCTCCCATTTTTTCTTAAATAATATTATATTCTTACTTGGATAGAAAAAAAAAAACCTTAACTCTATTGGAGTAGTACTTTTTTTGATTCTTATCTGTCAATCTTTGATTTTGCCTCTTGCTATTGGGATCCTCTGTTCTCTTCTCTTCTGCAACCTTGTACATTTTAACCTCAATTGTAACATTCACAATCTCATCTTTCTCTTTGTTAACTTCCAAGTAAGTTTTAATATATGTCGCATCAACTAGATCATTCCATCTAGTCTTCTTTCTAATAACATCTATACCCTTAAGTATAACCTCCTTGCTAGGAATTGTAGAAATCCCTATATTTTCCATTTCTATAATAATAAGGTATGCACTTGCTTCTTTAACCATAGATACTCTACTAGAACTTCCAATGTGGCCTTCTACAAGTTTCTTCATTCTATCTTTGCCAAAATTTAAATCAATAGATTTTCCAAATGCAATGAGCCTTATCTTGCCTTTTTTGAAGAAAATCACTCTTTTCTTCAAATCCTCTTTATAGGTTGAGCAATTTTTCTTGTCATGGTCTTTATTGTCACAATATATATATCTCTTCATCCATTTCTTGGTTTCTATTAGAAATTTAGGAGAATTCATTATTTTTTTTTCCAACTCATTGAATTTGACTTTTAATTTCCTCATATCCTTAACAAGTTCTTCAAGAATTTCATCAAAAATATCTTTTTTTGGAACTGATACTCAATCAATAGAAATCACTGGAGCTATTGGGATGCAAATAGGAGCCACTCTTGACTCCACAACCACACCTCCTTTAGTCTTTATTTTCCTCTGCTCTATGATTCTTGCCACAATCTCTTTAATTTATTTCTAATTATTAATAAGGCTTCTTTTGCCACTTTTATTAATCAAAAGTAAAAACAATTTATCTTGTGAGTCTCTATCAACTGCTTGTAAGAAAAACTCCACCTTCCTCTCATCAAGCAACTACCTATCTGTTATGGAAAGTTGAAAAAATTTCCTTTCAAATTCTCCAAGTAACTCTTTGAGACCAATTTGCTTCCCAAGTTGTTATTCTTTCCATTCCAAGAATGTTCTTTTGGTCACCCTTTCTAAATCTTCTTCAAGAAACTCTTCCCTTAAAATTTCTTCATATTGATCTTAAGAATTTATATCATTTCTATATAAGCCCTTGACTCTTTTTTTGACTTCAAGAATACAAGCAAGTATAAAATTAAAATACATCCTTCTATAAGAAATTTGATATATTTCCATTTTATCTACATAGATTTTGAAATATCTGAATATGTTTCTTCTTTCAAATCTCCCTACTTGATTGATGACAGACTATAAAGTCTTAGAAACATTTTTCTCTTTAATTTGCATGTGTTGTATCTTCAATTGCTCTTGGAATTATTTCTCTACATATTTTGTAAGTGCCTTCAGCATCTCTTCAACATTTTCAGATCTTCTTGTTACTTTCATTTTGTTAATACTTGATAGCCTTGAAGAATCTCTGAGTGGAAGCACCAAGTATGTCATAAAAAAGAGAGTCTTCTTTAAGAAATTGCTGGTATCTTGGCTACCTATTAAGTAAAGGAAAAGAAAATTGGTGATATTCCAATTTACATTCTTATAATTTCCTTCAAAAATACCCTGTTTATTGCCTCTTTTATTTCCTCAAAGATTCTTTGGTCAAAAATCCTTTGATTCCATTAAGATTTCTTTGAAGATTTTTTAATCAAAATCCTTTGATTTTCCTAAGATTTTCTAATCAAAATCTTGACTTCTCTAAGATACTTCAAAGATTTTCTAATTAAAATTCTTTGACTTTTCTATGATTTTTTTAAAGATTCTCTAATCAAAATCTTTTGACTTTCCTAAGATTCTTTTAAAGATTCTTTGATCAAAATCCTTTGATTTTCTTAAGATTTCTTCAAAGATTTATTGATAAAAAATCCTTTGATTCTTCTAATATTTTTTTGAAGATTCTATGATAAAAATCCTTTGACTTTCTTAAGATTCTTAAAAAGATTCTTTGATCAAAATCTTTTGACTTTCCTAAGATTCTTTCAAAGATTCTTTGATCAAAATCTTTTGATTCTTTTAAGATTCTTTCAAAGATTCTTTAATTAAAATTCTTTGATTCTTCTAAGATTCTTTTAAAGATTTTAAAATCCAAAATAAAACAAGAGAAGAAAAGTGTTTATTTTTAATTCTAAAAAGATTTAAATAGGTGGCTTAGCCAATACCTAGATAATACTCAGTATATACTAATATTTGCTTGATACTTGTCTAATATTCAATTGACACCTGGATCTAAGATACCTTGTAATTTTAAGATTTCCTATTTGATATCTTGATTGATACCTTGGAATTCTAAGATTCAATAATCGATATCCTAAAATCCTAAGATTTTTTAGTTGATATCTTATAATCTTAAGATTCTTTGATTGATATCTTAGAATCATAAGATTTTTTATTTGAAATATCTTGATTGATACCCAAAATCCTAAGATTTCCTAGCTGATATCTTAGAATCTTAAAATTTTCTAATTGATATCCTAAAATCCTAAGATTCTCTATTTGATATCCTAAAATCTTAAGATTTTCTATTTGATATTTTAAAATCCTAAGATTCTCTATTTGATATCTTCGTTGATATCTTGGAATCCTAAGATTTTTTAATTGATATCCTAGAATCCTAAGATTTTTTTAATTGATATATTAGAATCCTAAGATTTTTTATTTGATACCTTGGTTGATATTCTAAAATCCTAAGATTTTTTAATTGATATCCTAGTCTATAAGCTTCCCTAATTGATATCCTAGAATATTAAGATTTTTTGATTGATATCCTAAAATCTTAAAATTCATTGTTTGATATCATAAAATTTTAAGATTCTTTGGTTGATATCCTAGAATTTTAAGATTTTTTGATTGATATCTTAAAATATTCTATGATTTGATCCTATCTATTTTTATTCCTATTCATATTATAATTTTAGAATTTATTTTATTTTATCCTTGTTCACAGTGTAAGTTTGGAACTAATTCTATTCTATTTGAAACCTTCTTCATTCTTGTGAACATCTTTTTTATTCCTAGTCTTATTTCAAGAGTCTCTAGTCTTCTTATCTTTGATAATAGCCATTCTAGTTTTAATACTATTTCATCTTTGAATGATTTTGAATAATATGAGTATATATTTTATTCTTTTATGATTCATGTCCTTATCCTTGATATCTACCAGGGTCGCTAAATCTATTTTTTTTCATGATTTTGCCAAGTGGCAAAACCATCTATGAAATTAACACTTATAATTTCATTTCCGCTTAAAGTAAGATGATTTTTCAACCATTGAGTGAATTTTCTATCATCTTTTCAATCATATAGTCTAAGGCCTATATATCCTAATGGAATTAATTAGACCATACTTGAGTGAATCTCCTTGCTTTTTATAAAATTAGCAAATCTAATTTTTTTTTTGAACTCCTTCTGTGGTTGTAGATTCAAAATCTTATTTTCTAAAAATTGAAATGAGATTCTGGCTAAAGACAATCCTTGAGATTGAATAAGGATTTTAGTCAAGTTTTTTAGTGATTTATAGATGATACGAGGCTTCTTACCTCTCCAATCAATTTTTGCATTTATTGTCTTTAACCAAGGTTTACCTAGAAGTAATGGATATGAATTTTTGCTAAAATGCATGTAAATTATATGAAAAGTGAAAAAATATTCTTCACCTCCCATCATCATCTTACAACTATTAATTTATCTTAGAGATGTGTCTTAGTTTTCATTAGATATATTAATCACAAATAGAAAGAAATCACTGATATTAAGTCCTAATTTTTCCATGGTTCTTATTAGTATAATATTTAAATCACTACTTCTATCTACAATAATATGGAATATAATTTTATTCACTATAGATACCTCCAACTCAATTGCCTTCACTTCTTGTATCATTTGAATTATTTTAATATGAGCTAGGATTTTTGCTTTAGATCTTTATCATCTTTTAATAGAAAGGCTTATTTTAAAGCTCTTTCTTATTAATAGAAAAACCTCCAATAATTGAGAAATTATGATATCTACCTTATTTTTCTTTAAATCCTCCTATAAATCATATGACTTGTTCTGATTCTTGCTTTTAAGCCAAGTTGAAGGATTTAATTCAAAACTGGAAACTTTAGATCCTTTTTATTCTTCTTTAGAAGAAAATTCCTTTGTTTTGATATTTTTTTTCAAGATCCTTGGCAATTTACTTAGTCTAGGTTCAAAGACTTGAGGTGATTGCTTAAAATCTCTAACATTAGCCATTGTCTTCCTTGTGATTTTATTTTATTTTTAAAAATGAGAAGAATCTTTTAAATTATTTTTACTATTAATTGAAGTAGGAGGGGGAAGATTAGAATACTTAGACCTTATCATAACTACCAAGGCTGGCATCATAGGTCATATTTGTATTTTGAATTGAAGCAATTCATGCATAATTAAGTTTGATTTAAAAAATATATGTTGGTTTATTATAAAGGAGGTAGAAGCTTGTTCTCCAATCATTCTACTATTGGTCTAGCTTACAAACCTTACATCTTAAAAACCTTGACCATCATATTCTTAGCCATGTTGAGAATGACTACTATTTAGAAAGATGAATCCTTACTTAATATTTAAATTTGAGAGAGGATGTTAGTTTTGATGGTTATTATTAAAGTCATAGAATAGATTTGGAGGTTTTAAAATATTATCAAAACCTTGTTTTATTGTCCCTTTCAAATGATCTTGAGCTTATTGATGATAATTTTCTTATGGAAAACTCAAAAGAACTACCTTGTCAGTTTATCTACATATGCTTGTAGGATGGTTTCTTCCACAATTCTTATAAATAATTCTATTTTCTATCCAATAACTACCAAGTGGGTGTCTTTTGCCACAAAAGTGATGTATTTTCTACCATGGTCTTGGTTGATTTTTAAAACCTTGATTAAAAAAATTTTAGCTTTGTGAATGAGAACTAGATTCTACATTGATTTGGCTTCTATGAGAGAGAATATAAGATTATTGCCATCTAAGATTATGTTGGTAATTTTGCAGGTTTGAATAAAATTAGCTAGTATGCCCCAATTGGTTACATTGAGTACACCACAACCTTGAAATAAGCCTACGAGATTCTATAGGAGGTGGGGCTTGATTTGGATTTTGGTCATTAATTAAAAAATTTATTTATTCTTGCATGGTTTTTATCTATTGTGCCAACTTGTTTTAAAATCCTTTTTAGCTTTGAAAGACTTCATTTTAAAATTCTTCCTTTCATCTATCTTTCTTCTCTAGATATGTCAATTCTAGGAAGCTAGGTGGTAGTCTAACCTCCAAAGGGGCAGAATAATGGTTTATAGGTTGAACTTGATTTTCTACAATTCTATAAAGGTGTCTTTGAGACTTATATATATTTCAGACATAAATTCATATAAAACTTAAGATTCTATCTTTTACATCATATCTTGCTATTTGTCAATGTCTTCAATCACCCTTGCTATTTTTTTGGCATCTTCTAAGTTTTTTGGCCTTCTTTTGAAGATTTTTATAATCATATCTTTTTTATTGAATCCTTAAATAAAAAAGTGGATAAGAGTGTCATTTATAAAAAGACTTTTTATAAATCAATTTACTACTAATTCAAATCTCTGAATATATTTGTCAATCTCCTCCCTTTTTTTTTATCTCAAAGAAGAAAGGACCATGAAAGCATTACTTTGTCTCATTTTTAGTCTAAACTTCTTTGGGAATGCTCTTATGAGTATGTTCTAATTTGTAAAGATTTAGAAGGGATGGTTTTTATATCATTTATAAGCTCTATCTTTAAACGTGTTTAAAAATCACACAAGATAATATCTAGGATTAGTTATTAAATAAGTTGAAAAAAGTTCTATGAATTTTTTTATATTTACTATTGGATTATCATCCCTAGTTCCTTTAAAGATTGGAAGATTGTAAGGCATGGGAGCTACTTGTAATCCTTCTGGAATTACAATTGACAAACTATTTGGCTGTACCAAAGAATTTATAGGTATAGGATTTGGAGAGGCTTTCCTTTCACAATCTATTAAATGAGAACTAGATCTTGATTCTTTTCTTTCTTGATTTACTTCTATAAAAGCATTAAAGGATTCTAAGTCTAATCTTTCTTCTCCTACTACTTGGTTAGATTTTAATTCCAATGGATTGAGTACAAATATGTCTTGTGACGTTGTAGATATATCTTGGTTGTCCAACCATTGAACCTTAATTCTTCTAAATTTTGGAGCAAAGTTTTTAAAAAACTCCTTTGAATTTTTTATAGGTGAGATTAGTTTAAGTTGTCTAGATCTAGTGGAATAATGCATCTAGTATAACTATAGGCATAACATTCACCTAGACTCATGACTTTAATATATCAATTCTTATAAAATTAATTTAAAATATTTTGGTTGTTTACTTGCAACCCACTTAAGATATCTTTTAACATGGAAGAAAAACAAAATAAAAGCAATTAAAGAATAAATGATTGCTTGAGTATCACCTCAAACAATATTTTTTTCAATTTTACTTACTATATGGTATGACTATCTGTAGGAGTGATCCTATCCAACAATAATGCAAAGAAATTTTTTGTACTAAGACGGTGTCGTGTAGTAATACGACCACTAGGTGAAAGAGAGAAGGAGTGATTATATTATAGAAGAGCTCAAATGAAAATATTAGAGAAAATTATCTTAGAAAAATAGATAATAGACAAGGAGGTAGTAAAAAATTAAAAGGTGCTAATGCTGTTTTTTATAAAAAGGAATTCTACTTACTTTGTATAGCCATAAATATGGTAAAGCAAGGTAGATTAGAAAAATAATTGATATAGGCATGTTAAGTAAGGAGTTAAGAGTAGGTTTTAGAGAAATTTACCTCAAAATTACAAGAGTTGATACCCGGAGAGGGCCGGTTAAGAACCTGGGTCGAAACCAGACCCCAAGGCACAAAACCGCATGCCTACGGCGGATCCGGGGTTTTTTTGCAAATCGGAGAGTGGAGTTAGAAGGCAGACTTAAAGAAGTTTGTATGTGTTTTGATTTTGAATGATTTGGATAAAAGTTGAGTTTGTAAGAGCTTTGGAAAGTCAGAGTTGTTTTGGGAGACTTTAGAGTTTATGAAGTATATTGGGGTTTATATTTTTGAGGATTTTGTGAGATTGGTTACAGATTGTCAAGTGAAATTTTGTGGATTTGTGCATAAAGTTGTGCTTGTAAGGTGCTATGAATTTGAAATTGATCTAACAATTTGATCAAAGGTTATTAAAGTTTATGTGGGTCGGGGTCTCTGGAATTGGGTTTTAAAGGTCACTTAGGGTTTTGCAGATTTTGAGCAATCTATCAGTTGGATTGGAGTAACATTTATGTGTATGTGTAGAAGACTTAATTTCCTACATGTATGTGTAATTTGGAAGCAATTGAATGGTGCAAATAGGAGGTTCAGGCACTGGAATATTGGCGTGAAGATTGGAGAAGGAGGCCGGCTGATACCCGAGCAAATTTGTAAGTTTTTCTTCTTTTTGGTAAGTTGGATCTTCTTCAAACTTGGTGTGTGTGTTTTTAACTTAATTGTTAAGGTGTATGAAAAATTTCAATCAAGATCAACGGTTTGTTTGGTAGTTATTGTGGTTCTAAAACTGCCTTAGAAATTGCTTAGGGCTTGGCTAGGATTTAGGGTTTAAGATTTTACTAGGGTTTGATTAGGATTTGGATTTAGAGTTTAATTAGGATTTCATTAGGATTAGAATTTGATTAGGATTTGGATTTTGGATTTAGGATTTAGTTAGGATTTCATTAGGATTAGGGTTTGATCAGGGTTTGACTTAGGGTTTGACTAAGGTTTGACCAGGGTTTGAGTTAGGGTTTCATTAGGGTTAGGATTTGATCAAGGTTTGACTTAGGGTTTGATTAGGGTTTGACTAAGATTTGACCAGGGTTTGAATTAGGGTTTCATTAGGGTTAGGATTTGATTAAGGTTTGACCTAGGTTTGATTAGGGATTTGACCAACTTGACTTTTAGGTTTTTTAGGTTAGGATTTGATCGAGGTTTGTTTATGATTTGACTAGAAAGACTTCTGGACTAGGATTTCTATGGGGGATTACCTGCACCACCCTGACAGCCCAGGCTTTTGTTGGCTAGAGGGATTGTCTTTGATTTTAGATTCAAAGGTCATTAATCAGGGTTTTACAAGATTTCTTTTTGAATAAGATTTATCCATTTATAGTTTTTGAATTTTCTCACGTGACAACATGTCGTAATACATGAAGTCTTGCTTGAGAATACTTCGAGCACCTAGCTATAGAAGATAAAAAAGAAATACGCAACAACAAGATCCTAACAACTCTAATAGAATCCTAAATAACTTCTATTAAACCTTAATAATATTAATCAAGATTTGATCCAATCTTAAAGAAATTATAAAAGAAAAATAATTGAATCATACATTAATCATAAAAAAATAATATATAAAATAATAATTTTAAAAAATACTAAAAATAGATATTTTAAAATTCTAATCAATCTTGGTCAAATCCTAAATCAAACCTTAGTCAAATCCTACATCAAACCTTGGTCAAATCCTAAGTCAAAACCTAAATCAAATCCTAAGTCAAATCCTAATCAAATCCTAAGTCAAATCCTAATCAAATCCTAAGTCAAATCATAGTCAAATCCTAAGTCAAACCTTAGTTAAATCCTAAGTCAAAACTTGGTCAAATTCTAAGTCAAATCTTAGTTAAATCTTAAGTCAAATCCTAGTCAATCCTAATCAAATCCTAATAAATCCTAAAACAAATCCTAATCAAATTCTAACACAAATCCTAAAACAAATCTTAATCAAATCCTAATATAAACTCTAACTAAATCCTAACAAATCCAAAAATAAATTCTAAGTAATCCTAGTTAATCTTGGACAAATTCTAATCTTAATGAAATCTTAATCAAATACTAATCAAATACTAAATCCTAAATCTAAATCCTAAATCCTAACCAAATCCTAATCAAGCCCTAAGCAATTCCTAAGATAGATTTAGAATCCCAATAACTACCAAATAAATAATTGATCTTGATTGAAAATTTATACACACCTTAACAACTAAGTTGACAACAAACATATCAAGTTTCAAGAAGATCAAACTTACCAAAAAAAAGAAAAACCTATAAATCTGCTTGGGTGTCGGTCAGCCTCCTTCTCCAATCTTAATGCCAATAATCTAGTGCTTAAATCTCATGTTCTTACCATTTAATTGCTTTCAAATTTCATCTATGCATAGAAAATGAAGTTCACTATCTGTAGACACAAATTTCACAATATGCAAATTGCTCAAAATCTGCAAAACCCTAAGTGACCCTCAAAACCCCATTCTTGAGACCTTAACCCACTTAGACCTCAATTACTTATAATTAAATTGTTAAATTAAGCTCAAAATTGTAGCACAAATTGACAACAATAATACAAACCAATCTACAAAAATTTAGCTATAGATCTATTATAAAACTTCTGTAATTGTCCAAAGCATAAACCCTATTTATTTCACAAAATCCAAAGTTGCCCAAAACAAACCTGACTTTGCAAAGCTCTTATAAAGCCAATTTTGATCCAAATCACTCCAAATCAAATCCTATGTAAAAAATTTAAAGTTTTCTTTCTAATCCCACTCTTTAATCTGCCAAAAATATTTTGACCCACCATAAGTATGCAATTTTGTCCCTTGGGATCTGATTCTGATCTCGGCTCATAACCGGTCCTCTCTGGATATCTATTTTGAGATTTTTGTGGTAAATTTTTCTAAAACCTATTTTCAACTCTTTTCTAAAGATGCATATATTATTTATTTTTCTAATCTACTTTGTTTTGCCTTATTTATGGCCATATAAAGTAATTAGAAGTTACTTCTATAAAAAGTAATATTAATATCTTTTGATTTTTTTCTACCTCCTTCTTTATTATTTATTTTTTTAAGATAATCTTTCAAATATTCTCATTTGAGCTTTTCTATAATATAATCACTCCTTTCTTCTTTCACCTAATGGTCATATTACTACACGACAATGGTAGAAAGCTCAAGTTTTTTTTTTTTTTTTAAATTTCTTCGTACAAAAGTTGTTTAGAGAATTACCTATTATAACATTTAATGACAAAGGTTACATTATAAAAAAGGTTCTTTGCAATTAATTTATACTACTTTGAAGAAGGACTCACCTTATTGCATCTCTAGCCAATCTGACACTTGTTAATGAAGGCCAATAAATATATAATGCCTCTTAATCAATTTGAACTAAATATTTTAAATAAGGCTTAGGATTTAAAACTAACAGATTAAAGGTTCTATCTATCTCCTACACCCATGTCTATAAGAGAAATTAAAGACTTACCTCTCTTGCATCTTTTTTCTAAATTCTATCCTCCAACTCCTTCATTTAGTATCATCTAAATACATCTTTACTTTGCAATTGTAGTTTTGGCACTCTAAATACATTCTTTTATCCTAAAACAACTAATAAATCAATTTGATGATTCACAATATGCAAGTTACATTTTATTTTGGTATATGATAAGATAAGATCTTATTGTGATAGGATATTATATTATTGTAGTAGACAGGATTATATCATAGTAGATAAGATCCTATTGTGATACATAAGATCATATTATGGTATATAAAATTTGTTAAAGTAAATAATAATTAAAGTAGAATAAGTTACCATATAATGGATATTATCTTAGATAAGTTGCTAATGGTCAAAGGATTGGCTCTTGGAATATGGAAGGACCATCCTATAGATGAGCCATGAGATTAAAGACCAAGAGACAAGATCAAGAGGATAAAAAATCTATTAGAAAATATTCAAAGACCAAATAAGAGCATAAAGAATATATCAATGAATATCTTTATAGTAGGTAAAATGTCAAAGGATATATTTAATATATTCTTTGATGAATATAAAAGTCAAAGAATGAAAGTTATATATTAGGACTTTTGGATACATTTCTTATAAAAACAAGATGAATCTTTATAGATGTTGGTAGTTCCAATCGAAAAACAATAGAATTACAGTTAAGGCCATATACTTTGGAGGTTCACAGAACTTTTTAGAATATTTTAGAGATTTTGAAACAAATCAAAGGCAGTTGAAAAACTTCTTAATTAATGAAAGTAGCTCAAGAAGCTTCTTGGTTAGTAGAAGGAGCTTGAAAAGCTTCTAAGTTAGTGGAAAGAATTCAAGAAGCTTCCAAATCGATAGAAAGAGCTCAAAAAGCTTTTCAATTAATAGAAGCTGCTCGAGAAGCTTCTTAATTTCTTGGAAGCTGTTTAAGAAGCATCTTAGATAAGGATATATATAGGAGTCAAGATTGAAGAGTTCTTCAATCTTGAAAATACATCTCTTGAAGTTCTAACTTACCTTTCTTGGTATTATTTGTATATTCATCTGATTAATTCAAGTTCTTATTAATTTTTTTCTGAAAACCTTATCCTAATTTAAGTCTCTTGCTTTATATTTTTGTATCCTTTACAATTTATCGAGAATAATTTCATCTTTAATATCAAAGTTGGATCCTTCTTATTAGAGAGTGGATTATCCCTCTATTCAAAGGTATACTAGTGTTGTCGTATTACGTGTTGTCCTATTTGGAAATGTGCCAAGTACCTAGCTATGGAGGGTGAAGTTGCAGTTTACATATATCCAAGAATTCTTAACATGTTTCATCTATATAAGAAAAATATAATTTGAATATTAATATGACAGTACTTAAGTCAATACAAAGTGTTTAAAAATACTCTTCTTTATAACTTCATCCATATATAAATTCCAATTGCTTTGTTACTTGTCACAATCAAGCAACTTAGATTTTTCTTTGCAAATCTTAATCTTAGTTAATAAACTTCAATAAGCTATAAATCTTAATTTGATCATCAATTTAGTATGAAATTTTGTACACAAATGCAAAAATAAGTCTTCTATATGCTTAAAAATTTTAATCCAATCCAACTTATAGATTGTCATAAATTAACCAAAAACCTCATTGATATCACTCGGTTGCCAATTTAAAAGTTGATGCAGATATCCCAGTAGTAATTTTTTCTTTTTCAATTATTAACTTTAGCTAAAAATTGGTGTATAGTATGTCCTTTATATCTTCTAATAGTGTGCTAAATTTCACATTGATTCAATTGATAGATCTTTAGATATTACAAAAAATTTAAATAATCTTAAACTGCCAATTTTTGGTACTTCTTTGTACTAAAGATCACGTAAATCTTGATTGCATTGTTAAATTTTTATAAATTTTTATTTAATCTTAGCACACTCAATCATCCACATACTATTAAATTTTCAATAATAGATATTATTTTAGATGCACACAATAGTTGAAAGTGCTAGTTCTAACTTTATTGCATAAAAACTTAACCTCCAATACAAATCTTGATTTTAGATAGGGATTTTTAAGTCTTCCCAAATCCTACAAAAATAAGCTTGATGTCTTTAAAATAAGCTTGAAGCTAACTACCTAACCCTAGTTGCCAATCTCCAAATACTCTAATAACTTACCCTTGGTGGCTATGATTTATTATTTTACTTATTCTTCTATTATTACTTAGAATAAACCTATAAAAGAAGGGTTCGAATATAGAGAAAGACTAAATGCATGAGATATACTATTAGAGTCACACAATTAATTGCTTTTAAATGGCAAAGTCTAATAAACACATAAATGCTCTGAAACAATCCCGTCTTCTTCATCTGTCTACTACTTTGTAGTCAAGAATACACTTTGTAACACTATCTTCCATAATTCTCCTATTGTAATCTCCTATCTTCTTCTAATTTCATAACAATATTAGACGATATTATATTATCTTAACAAGCTGCATACAATCGCTTCACATTCCAATTATTGGAAGTAACTTTTCACCAAGAAGCCATTCCAAATTAATCATTTTGCCAATATTCTCTTTTATCCCTCAACTTTCATAGCCAATACGGCACAACATTCTCACGCACAATCAAATTTCATTGATATATTTTATCTTTGGCTGCCAATTTGCCACATTGAACTCAATCATCAAACAACTACAATTTCTTATTGATCCATATATGAATTGAATTTCTTATTTTATTATTGTACTTCACTATTTACATAGTACAATCAATCAAAATGTATTATGAATTCTCCACTATAATCTAATATATATATATTAAAAAAAAGAAAAGAAAAAGATAGCACCAAATTTATCCCAACTCTCAACTCTCAAAGTCAAGCCTCGATTTTTTCTTTCCTATTCTCTTTATAGTAAAAATCAAGGTACCAACCATCACCTCTCCTATCTTAATTACTTTTTCAACTAACTTTCCTATGTTACCATCTACTGGCCAGCCAATGGATTAATCATCCAATTTATCAATTTTTAATCCTTATTCTACTACCCAAAATTATCTATCTATTCTATATAGCCTTACTCCTAATTGTGCAGCTCCCTCGCTAATACAAAATTGATAAAAAAAATATTTTTATTTATAAAACTGACTCTTTGGATTATTTGATCCGAGGATTCTCCATAAGAGGTTCTATTCAGTCTGATTCTAACATTAAGTCCTCGTCTTCTTCCAATAAATCCACTAGGTTACTCTTCAATTGGGCTGATAAATGCTTATTGTACACTACCAATTCCCATTGGAGCCTCCAATTACAAAATATTCATATTTTTTCCTTCCAATTGCCGTCTTGTTACTTCATCTTCTCTTCTAATTTATCAATACTCAAAATTGGTGAGGCAGATACTTGTGGCCAATCAATATTGGCTAAATTGTCTTCCAACTTTGTCACTTCAGCCTTCAAGGTACCAATTTCTATCCATAACTTGTCCATTTTAATTCTGTATTGGTCACCTAATTTCATCTTTTTTTATTGCAATATCACTGCCTTCTCACATTCCACCTTCAATTGACACTTCACCTCCTGTTGTTCTAAATCTCATATCTTACAATTCTATAATAATTCTTGCTTTTGGCTGTTTAAGATTCATTAAGTGTGTTCTTTGTCTTTTGTCCAAACTTCCTATTTTTTTGCTAATTTTTGCTCTAATAGCAACTTGGATTTTGTCTTTTTTTTGATAATGCAACCCTATTCCATAATTCTATGGCTATTCTCTATTATCTCTTTCCTGCTTGCCTCCAATTATTGTCTTAAATTTCCCTCCAACTTACTCACTGTAAGTTGCAATTAGAAAATTTGACCCAATATTACTTCCATGAGGTTTCCTTCTTCTGATATTTTGGTATTTAAAATTGGAACTACAGTTGTCACGTTGATTATTAAATGAATTGGAACCCGCCCTGGTATAGTCACTGGTATAGCTTCCTATTTGATCGATCAACTTGATTTTCCAACTTCGCACACAACTATCTCTGGATTAGCTGTCGGTGCCGTCAAACTCCAAATACAATGTTGAGACATTAGAGAGGGTATATTTCTCTCCATTATCGACAATGTTTGACTCAACATATATACAATTACGAAGTACACATAGTTCGAATAGAGTAGGGATGTAAACTTTCCCATCTTCTGCTTGGCTACCATCTCCACATGGATTCTAGTTGCTACAAATGCTATCCAATTAAATACCATTCTTTCCAATGTTCCTATTGTAGTAAACAATAACTATTTGGACATATATGTAGTGTGTCGATTCAAGCCTACCCGCTTCTATAGGAACTACATCTATTCTATAAGCTTTGGTGTTAGCGCCTCCGCCTCCTTCTAACCTTGATTTTTTTCTAGTGATGACATACCACCTTTAAAATAGCTCCCCGCTCTAAAATCACTAGACACTTTGATATCCACCGTAAGCTCACCAATTGATAGATGCAGTACCATCTACAAGGTACTCTCATCTATCTCAATTATCTTCCCTTTTTTTACACTCAAACCATCCTTTGGGTTGTAATTTGCTATATATTCTACCACCAATTCCACATCAATTGGCAGCAAATTATTTGACCTCCTCAAAAACGCATATAATTATATATTTTTAAAATCTCTCTACCTTCTAGGGGACCAACATATTTCCAACTTCATTGGCTCCATATTAGTCATCACCACTAACAACGATAATTCTAAATTACTCTTACTTCTCACGTTTCAGACTTTTTTTTCTTTCTCTGAAGCTCTCTTCGACCTTTCTATCGTCATTATGGAATATGATTTGCTTCTCACTCTTTATTCATACTAATACTATTTTTGCTTATTGAAATAAACTCTATATTCTAATACATATGCTTCACATAAAAATATTAAAAAACTTCCGATAAGTGCCTCACTTCTAATCTCTTATTTGAGGTCTAAATCAACAATCTCTAATCCAGTGTACCGTAACCTCACATCTGATTTTCCTAATTAGGCGGCATTAGTATCCAAAACTAACCATTAGTAGTCTTTTCTAACCATCATACACCTACAATATAGATAATCTATCATCAATAGATATGCCCTCTTCTCGTCTATTTTTGAAACTCGTCCCGGATTTACGTATAATAAACTCGTGGTCAATTTTTGTTGATTTGTGTAGTAAATTGAATATCCATAAAATCTTCTAATTGAATTGAATCATTGGGAAAGACTTTGATTATACAATACAATCCATGCAAATGGACGTGAAATTTCTCTAAAAAATTATAAAATCAGCTATCATAAAGGAATATTAGATCATTGGGCAGAAAAGATTTGAGACATAATTTACTATCATAATAATTCTTACGGCAACGCTGTATAGCTTCTATAGTCAAAAGAGCCATAATCCCAACTTCATCTAATTTTTTCAATTGTACTAACCAATGTTGAAGGGATTCCTTGTCACCAAGCCATTCATCCAATGCAATTCTCAAATTTTAAACTTCCAATTTAATCGGTAATATTGCATCTTGCCCGTACACCAATTGGAATGATATAGAATTGGTAGTAACTTTGTACGCAATACAATATGCTTACAAAGTTATAAACAATTTTGTATCCCAATTCGTTCTTGTACCAGACATAGTCTTAGTTAAAACTTTATATAGAATACCATTGGTCTTTTCAATCTATCCATTAGTGTGAGAATGATATAAGGTTGTTTTTTAATGTTTGATTTCATATGTATCCATCAAGGCTACAATTGTAGCATTAATAAAATAAGTTCCTCTATCACTAATCAATTCTATGGAACATCCAAAGCAAGTGATAATATTCTCATATAAAAATATAGCAATTGTATTGGCATTATCAATTTTTGTTGCCACTGCCTTAGTTCATTTTATTACATAATCGGTCACTACCAAAATATATCTTTTCTATCTACTTTGTGAGACTGGTGTGATTAGTCCTACAAAATCAATATACTGTTTTTCAAATGGTGCTTGGAGCAAAATTAGTATCAATGGTGTTGAACTATAATTGCTTATAGTATGTAAAAATTAAATAAAATATATAATATGTTCATAGATTCTAATATATGTTAGAATGGTTAGAAATGTAAATTAAAGGGAGTTGGTGTAAGAAATTTTATTTTAGATTTTTACTTAATTTGATTATGGGATTTAAATTATATAGAACCTAAATATTTAGTATGAAGCCTTGAGAGCAAATTGGGATCAAAAGAAGAAGAAATAAACTACTAAGAGGCCTATTTGGAAGGATGAAGATAAAATAAGGATGAATGAAGACAAGGGATGAAGTTCTTCATTCCTATTGGTCAATGGTCATATCCAATAGGCTTTGAAGAGGCTGCCCACAAGGAGAACAAGGATTTCGGCAATTTCAAAGAAGTCATTTGAAAAACAAAGACTAGGATTAGAAAGCTTGTTTTTTGTACTATAATTTTGGTATAATGAATTTCAATAAAAATTCCCTCTTTACGGGGGAATGAGGGTTTTAGAGCATTTGTTATATTTTGAGTTGTTTGAGGAAATAAGGCTTATATATTGGATGTAATAGCCCTATAAAGATCTCTTTTATATAAATTTAGAAGTTTTGTTATACTTAGATCTTAGTTGAGTAATTAGTGGCAATCAGAAGCCTAGCGCTTTCTTGAGGCAAATTCTCTATACCATGTGAATTCCAACAATGGATCTTAATTAGTGGATTGGTTAAAAATATAGTTTTAAGTCATTTAATTATACAAATATAATGATTAGAAAGTCTTTTTGATTATTTAAATATTTATTATAATTTAGAAGTATTTATAAATATTAAAATCTTATAAGAAGAAAAGTTACAAAAATGAAATCTTAGTAAGTCTTGGAGGCAATTATTTTAGTTGGTTTAGTATTTTTATTTATTATTAAGTATTAAGAGTTAGTTATTGAGACCATATCTACATTAGCCTTCTAACTACATTTATTACTCATTAAAAACCTATAAATGTTACTTAGTAGGTAGAAGAAGCATGAGAAAGAAATCTCATGTCTTTTTAATTATTTTTTATAGAAAATAGGATTTTGAGTTAATTTATATTGATTTTATTATTATAAAAAATTTCCAAGGTAGAATAAAATAGTCTTAAATTGATATTATCATCTTAGAAATATTATAGAGACTTTTAGAATTTATTTAGAATTTATTAAGAATTTTTAGAGCAATTTTGAAGACTTTTGATAAAAAATAAATTTTACCACCTTGGGAGCCATTATGAAGAAATGGAACAAAATTTGAAGGCCATTCAAGGTTCTTAGGCTAATAGGGTGTTTTTAAACACCATGGTGAAGTCAAAAATGCAAAATTATTAGTTCTACTAGTATAAAATAGGAGGACCAACAGCTACTGTAGTCCTTGTAGAAAGAGAGGTGCACAAGTTCCATATGGGTTGTGGCACCGTGGATGTAGGTAGGAGGATAAGACTAAGGCCTCGTGGCCTCTCTAGGACATCCATATACAGTACTTGTGAGCCTTGGTGAGGTTCGAATCCATGATCTTTTAACAAGTTATGCTTGAGGTAAAATTTTCTATTTAACTTTTTCTATTATTTATCTTTTAACTTTGAATTATCATAACTTACTCATAGTAACTTAGATTTATAAGTTTTTTATATCATTGAAAAGATAAAAAAAATATCTACTTGAAAATATAATTTTTATTTTTTATTTTGATTTTTTACTAGATAAAAATTTAGTGAACAGATTGTGACTAGTTTTATAGTGTACAATTACTTAATTGCACATATTTTACTTGTTTTGTGTTGTTCTTCTCCTTCATTGTTGTTTATTGCTCCTTATACTTCACACCACAATTTATAAGTAACTTTTAATTGAGGCCACCTTATAACTTAGGTTGAGGACTGAATTTTATCCTCACATACCATAACAACGACATGGCAAAAGTACGAGTAGATCTACCAATATGCTAATAAGGATCACAACATCACATATATTGGTGTGCATCTAAAAACATTGTTGGCTACTAATATCCAGCCATTAAAGCTTTTTGAGTAGTACTATCACCAGCAAAGTGTCTACCGCAACTATCTAGGTGACATCCATCCAATATAGTACGTGCTTCACTTTAAAATATACAACTGCGTAGTATTCCATCCTTCCTTTGCTTATACAAAGCATTGTCGTATTGTAATTGCTTATAGTATGTAAAATCCATTCAAAATACATAATATATTTATAGGTTTAGATGTGTGTTAGAATGGTTAGTAAAATAAATTAAAGGAAGTTAGTATAAGAAACTTTATTTTAGATTTTTACTTAGTTTGGTTATGGGGTTTAAATTTTATAGAACCTAAATATTTGGTATGAAGTCTTGAAAGAAGGTGGGAGACTAAAGATGAAAATTTAAGCTAATAGGAAGCTAATTGGGAGGAATGAAATCAAGGCATGGTTCGATAAAGGCAAGGAATGGAGAACTTCATCCCTATTGGTCGAATACCATGCCCAATAGGCTTTGAGGAGCCTGCCTACAACCTTAACAAGGGTTTCGGTGACTTCAAGAAGGCGATTAGAAAATTAAAGACTAGGATTAGAAATCTTGTTTTTTGGGCTACAATTTTAGTATAAAAATCAAGGGATTTGGAGTTTTAATGAGGGAGGAATAGGCGCTTGAAGTTAAGGTATACAAATTGTACCTACTGTCACTCTTTTGAAGATTGGAGGAGTTGTATGTGAGCTTTTGGAGATCAAGAGGTACAACTAGAGAGGTGATTTCAAGTTCTACACATAATATAGAAGACATACTACATTTGGAGTTCTGAAGAAGGAGATATTGGGAGTCAAAGACAGTAGATCGAATTCCAAGGTAGTAAGTAGGCCATTTTGTTGATAGTGATGGGATTTACCATATCTTAAGTTTCTAGATGAATTTTTGTCTCAAACTTTTTAAAAAGTTATATTATTATATTAAAAAGCTATATATCAAAGTTTCATAGCATTTGGACCTTTAGATTGTGAGATATGAAGAATTTAGTACATGGGTGTTTGTAAACAAGGATTTGAAGCTACTGCTAGGACTTTGGCAATATCTAAAGATTGGTAATGAATCAATAGTTGAAATTTATAATGATAGTTTTGAAAAATATATCAGTACTTCATGTAAATTTGGAATAGATTTGGATAATTGGATTAAAAGTTATGGATTATTGAAGTTTGGAAAAAATTCCCTTCCTACGGGGGAATGAGGGTTTAGAATATTTTGTTATGTTTTGAGTGTTTTGATGAAATAAGACTTGTGTATTAGGTGTAATAGCCCTATGAAGGAGACTTTATATAAATTTGAGAGTTTTTATTATACTTGGATCTTGCTTGAGTAATTAGTGGCAGCCGGAAGCCTAGTGCTTTCTTGAGGCAAATCCTCTCTACCACGACAACGTCACCTATCATGGTATATGAAGCACTTTTTAAATTAAATGTTGCTTAAATTTCTTGCTATAAGTAAGTAAGAATATTTGGAATGTCAAATATTGATTTAATTCACTATATTCTGTGAAATTACATCCATAGCAAATAATTTCACATCAGGAAGTGCATCATTGATAGGATTATTTTCCAATATATTAGTCAGACGGGATAAATGGTCCACATTGGCATGTTTCTTTCATGGTCAAACATTAATAATAAAATTCAATTCTTGAAGCAGTAACACCTATTGAGTAATACATCCACTCAATTAAAGTTTATTGATCATATATTTAAGAGCATTGTGATCCACATGAAACACAAATGGATAACCAAGCAAGTAATGCCAAAATTTTTGTACAGAGTAGATCATGCCCAAGGCTTCCTATTTAATAGTAGTATAATTTCATTCCATAGCAACAAATTGTTGACTAGTATAATATATTAGATGATCCAAATCCTTTTTATCTTTCTAACTTAACATAGATTCAATACCAACATTGGATGCATCAACATAAATATGGAATAATTTTGTCCAAAATGGTACAACAAGTACTAGTAGAAACACCAGTTTGTGCTTCAATTCTTCAAACACAACTGTACATTCCTCGATCCAAATTGGACTAGATTGATCCGACAGTCTTTTTTTTAAGAGATTAGTTAAAGATTGACATATGACTGCAAATGAATCAATAAATCACCAATAATAATTGATGTGGCCTATGAAACCACAAACACTTGACATTTTTTTTGGCTTTGATAAGGCCAATATACAATTAATTTTATCTGGATTAATAGCAATATTAGCCACGAAAACAATGTGTCCCAAAAGCTTTCCCGAGGATACATCAAATTGACACTTTTCAGAGTTCAAGGATATTCCATACTTATTACATTGATTCAAATATTTATCAAGACATTCCAAATAGTCAACTATTGTACTAAATGTATAAAAATTATCTAAAAATATCTCCATTGATAATCATAAATAATCTTGAAATGCTTACATCATTATCCTTTGAAATGTAGCCGGGACGTTACATAATCCAAATGGCATCATCTTATAAGCAAATTCTCCATAATATTGAATTAGGTACATTTGTAAGATAATCTTCTCTCTATCCTTCTCTATAATCAATGTTCTACGATCCCAATCATTCCTAGCTTTGGCTTGATATAGCCATGGCTAATCCAATAAAATTGGATATGATAATGTAGTATTCTATAATTAAAAAATAATCAATCTTATATATAATTCCAGCAATAACAGTATCAATATTGCAAAGAATACCCATAGGCTTTACACAACTATGATAAGCCATTCTCAATACTAAGGTTGTGGGTAACAATTGAACTAAATCCAAATGCTCTATTGTATCTACAATCATTAAATTCACACCAAAATCCCCATCTATTTGAACTCTGGAAATAAAAATATCATTGATGGATATATTAATATTCGGTGCGCATGGATCAAGATTCAAACTAACTTCATGAATTTCTTTATTACAAGTTCTATGTTGTCGTGATAGATAGAATTTGCCTTAAGAAAGCACAGAGCTTCTGGCTCCCATTAATTACTCAACCAAGATCCAAGTATAATAAAACCCCCAAATTTATATAAAAGATTTCTTCGTAGGGCTATTATGCCTAATATATCAATCTTCTTTCATCAAATCACTCAAAATATTATAAATACTTTAAAACCCTCATTTCCTCGTAGAGAGGGAATTTTTTTTGAACTTCAATTATTCATAACTCTCAATCTAACTATTCAAATCCACTCAAAATTTACATGAAGTACTGATATGCTCTTAAAAACTAGCACAACAAATTTCAACTATTAATTCTTTATTGATCTGTAGATATTACAAAAATTCTAACAGTAGCTTCAAACCCTTGTTTACAAATACTTGTATACTAAATTCTTATAAACTAAACATCCAAATACTATGAAAGTTTGATGTATAGCTTTTTAGTACAAAGATTCATCTTTTTAAAAAGTTTTAGACAAAAATTCGTCTAAAAACTCAAGATATGGCAAAACCCATCACTATCATCAAAACGGCCTATTTATTGCCTTGGAATTCAATCTACTATCTTTGATCTCCAATATCTCTTTCTTTAGTACTCTAAATATAATAATTCTTCTATATGAGGTGTAGAGCTTCAAATCACCTCTCTAGTCACACCTTTTAATCTCTACAAGCTTTTGTATAACTCCTCAAATCCTCAAAAGAATGAAAGTAGCTACTATTTGTACACCTTAATTTCAAGCGCCTACGTCTCCCTCATAAAAACTCCAAATCTCTCAATTTTTATACCAAAATTATAGTACAAAAAATAAGCTTTCTAATCATAGTCTTTGATTTTCAAATGCACTTCTTAAAGTTATTAAAATTCTTCTTCTCCTTGCGGGCAGCATCCTCAAAGCCTATTAGATATGACCATTGACCAATAGGAATAAAGAACTTCACCTCTTGTCTCCATTCATCCACAATTTATTTTTATCCTTCCAAATAAGCCTCTTAATACTCTAATTCTTCTTCTTTGGATCCTAATTGCCTTTCAATGCTTTATACTAAATATTTAGGTCTTATATAATTTAAATACCATAATCAAACTAAATAAAAATCTAAAATAAAATTTTAATACATCAACTACCTTTAATTTACTTTTCTAACTATTATAATATATATTAGAATCTATGAGCATAATATATATTTTGAATAGATTTTACATACTGCAAGCAATTATAGTACAATAATGTCATATTAACAAAGAATTCAATATAGAATGATATTTTGGCGCGATTGCTAACAATTGCTTCATTGAAACTGAAGGTTTAATTTCATCCAAATCTTTCAAAATATCATGTGATTTCATATTGGCAGTGAATTTTAAGACTCTTTTTTTTTTTATTGGTTTCAATTTAATCTCTTGAGGTAATTTATCTTGCTTTATGGAATTTGAAATTGGAATTGTTCAATGAAATTTATCAGAATGCTTGTCCATAATAAGATCTTTTAATGAATAAGATAATTTTTGAAATTTTATAGATATCAATATTGATTTAATTTGAATCAATATCTCAATATTTGGGACATCATTAGATTGCACATATGGACCAGATCCCAATGCTGATAATATCTTTGGTACTAATATTAGATTTAAAATTTCTACCATTGAATTGAATGAGTTCCTTACAACTGATGCACTTCATTGTAGAATGGGATCTTTCTCTTTTTGTGGGCCTAGATAAGTATTGCATGGACGTATTCCACTCCATTTATCGGAAAATTTATTGTGGAACTTAATTATTATCCTCTATCTTACTATATAGCTGGATATCTTGATCTCGATTATTAAAATTAAACGGAGCATTGCATTGATAATATGTATGTCTCGACTACTCATAATTTCTACAAATTGGAGCGTATTCATCACTAGCTCTTGAATTGGGATATATATTAGTATAATATCCTAATTGCTTGCAACAATAATATCAAAGTGGTCTTCTTTCAACTCCATCAGAGATGTTGGATGTTTCTACTAGTATATATTGATTGAGTCTGTTCTAGGTTGGATAGGTAAATGATCCCGACTGACCAGTTGATATTGTAGAATCTGAAATTGGTTTGTAAATGGGTTGATATTAAAAATATTCTTATTGATTTTATACAATATCTTAAAGATTGGATCCATATTCTTGGTTATATGTCAAATTTTGAAAATTAAAAAAATTCCTATTTTATTTATTTAAACGATTTCCACTCCAACCAAACCTATTTCATATCTGGACTTGATTAACATCCCACAAAGTCAGTTGAATCATAGTCTGATTACTAAACCATTGTTGCTTTTGTAAATTCTAACAATTCATGGTAATATGTACAATTTGTGGATAATATACAAAATATACATATTACAGTGATTTGGGGTGGTAAAGAACATTTTGTTACCAAATGGCCTTGTCTCTTATAAATATTACACCAAATATTGGATCGTATATTGGTTGGTTTATGGCTCTTCTCCTTATCCTTTGCCAAATTAATAGCCAATTCATCCATCTTCTTTGTCAAAGTTAATAATAAAGCCTCATTTGGATCCTTCAATGCTAATTCATTAGATAATTCTTTTATAAGTATTGGGTTTTGATATGGAGGGTATGAAAAATACAATATTATAATTATTGATGGTACTCTCTATAATGAGATAACATTAATAATTCCTTATGGATTAACACTAAGATTTATATCGTAATCAATCATTTTTGGATAAATATCCATTGTTTCATTCTAGATTGGCATTTGATAAATTCCTTGAGATGGAATCATCATGGCTCCAATGGTTAAGAATTGATCATAATGATATTCTTTCCATATTTTAATTTGATCAAGTGAGGAAGCAATAGTGACCGGTTGGGCCTTCTTCACAAATATTTTCAATTCTCGTGGATATAGTCCGTTAATCAATATAGACAAAACAAACAATTTCAATATTTGGTTATTTGGCCATTTACAAAGAATATCTACTATTCGACCATAATATGATTACATCGCTGCTCTTAGTACCATTTTACTATTCATTAACCTTTTCCTAAGACATTCTTCAAATCCTATTCGTCGAGAATGGATTAAAAATATATATATTAATGCCTCCTAATTAGAAAATTGATCCACGGATTGGCAATTTTACCATTCAAATGCCGTATCTTTTAAGATTGCTAATAGCCATCTCAACCAAATATCTTCAATTCTACCATTGTTGGCTATACATGCAGTCAAAAATTGAGACAAATGTTAATCAAGATCTGCTCCTGGAAAACTTCTAAAAGTAGGTAATGAGGCTATACTAGTTGTGCAATTGTCCACCACACTTATTTGGACCCTAATTGGGGCTGCTAGACCCCCCGCTGCTATTGAAGATGATAATGTTTCACTCAATTCTTTAAAATAAATACTACCTTTTTTAATTATCTTTTTTGGACTTTCAGACCTCCATAATTTATTATTATTATCTACAAATAATTTTATTGATTGAAGTTGAGATAAAAATGATGGATTTTGAAACATATAAAATTGGCCCTTAATGGTAAGTAATTTATGCCATTCTGAAGAATCAGTCTTGCTAGAATCGACTATATCTACTATTGAGAAAGTATCCAATGGAGTATTCAATTTTTCTGTGCTAGGTTTTCTTTCTGTTAATGGGTTCAAGAGATACAATGGACTATTGTTCAAATTACTCGCAAATGCTCTTGATAATTTTTTTAATCATAAATACGTCTAAAATATTAAAAATCTTTTGTATTTTGAGTATGCTCAGATGTACCAACAGGCATGCAACCATGGTTTAATCTGTCGATGCTTCTTTTTTAGATTCCATTCTTGTTTGTCTCACAACAAATTTTTTCTTTATACTGTCGTGTTGTGGTTTGACTACCATGTGAAAAAATTGTACATATATATTTAATGTATAATTTATTATATAATTAAATGAAAGCTATAATAGTGGATATTATTGATTACAAGGTGTAATTAGATTATTAATTTAAAAAGAATCCATTTAATAGGACTATTAATGAGATTTATACAATCTTTTTTTTTTTTTTAATAATTTTGAGGTTGATTTTTATTGATAATAGCTCTTGTATATCTCAAGTCACCTTTGTTAGACATTGGTGATCCTTAAGAGCTTATTTACTTCTTTTATTTGGTGTTTAGAATATATATTGTATAAATCTTATTTTAAAAAATAGATTAGAAAGGGATTTTTAGTATCAAAGGAGGTAGTTAGGCCATCTATATGAATGAATGGAGATGGATGATAGAAGTCTCTATTCCTATTGGCCAAAAATCATGCCCAATGGGCTTCAAGGAAGCTGCATGAGGATTTATTAGGGATTAAGGTTTTTTTTTTAGGAGCATCAAACATCAAAGGCTAGAGTCAACAAGTTTGGTATTTTGGATATGGTTTTGGTACAAATCTTGTATGATTTGGACTTTTTATGAAAGAGATATAAGTGCTCAAAGTTAAGGTGTTGAAATTGTATCTATTGTCACTATTTTGGACATAACTTGCGCATACAGAGAGCAATAGAGGATTGGTGACTAGGATTAAAAAGAACACTTTTTTAGCTACACTTTTTACATATGGCTTAATAAAATCCAAGTTAGGATGAAAGAGATATTAGGAGTTGAAATCAATGCTTATAAGCTAAGGCACTAAATGACCCTATTTAACTAGTGGTTATATTTTACGCTATATCTTAGGCAATTTGATAGATTTTTGGTTCAAAACTTTCAGAGGTGTATATGTTTATGTCACAAGATTATATAAATTTTTTTTGTGGCATTAAGATTAAAAATTTGTGAAATATAAGGAAAATAGTGCTCAGGTGTCTCTGAGCCAAGGTTTAAGCACCTGCTAGGATTTTTGAGATATTGGACGATCAGAAATTAATTTATGATTAATTCTTTTTTGTTGTAAAACTTAAGAATATTTTCTATACTTTGAAGAAATTTTTATAAAAATTGAATAGTTGGATCAAGGATTATTGGACTCTGAAGATTAAGAAGAAATAAGTCCTTGTAGATGAATAAAGTTTTCAAGGATTTTTATAGCAATTTGAACTCTTTTGTACAAACCTACTTGAATATAAGAGGGTTTATCTACATAACTTTTCTTTTGTAATATTTTTATATTATTTTTTCTTTTTATTAAGGATAAATCACTTGTTAGAATTTTGTCAATAAGTTTTAAGTAAATTCTCTATAACCACATATCCAATGTATTCCTAGATAGAAGTTCATGCCATCCAATAGCGCTCTCTCTTGTCTTTCTTTCAACGGGCGTATTTTTCTCAGTATAATGTTCTCATTCTTATTAACCATAATCTTTCATCATATCTTTGAAATTGCTTTCTATTTCAAATCTAACTAAGCATTTGGCTTCACTTACGAATTGACACCAATTTTAGAACTTCATTGTGCATCATGCAAAAACTACTCAGTCAATAGTTAACTTCTAATATTCAAAATTATTATCATTTCTTGGTAGCGGCACCAAAAATGTGATTTGCTATTTTACTTATTCTTTCACTATTACTTAGAATAAACCTATATAGGGGGGGTTCAAATATGGAAAAAGATTAGACACATGAGATACACTGTTAGGGTCATACAATTAATTCCTTCTGAATGGCAGAGTCTAATGAACACGTAAACGCTCTGAAATAACCTCATCTTCTTTATCTGTCTACTACTAGGTAGTCAAGAATACACTTTGTAACACTATCTTCCATAATTCTCTTATTATAATTTCTTATCTTCTTCCAATGTCATAACAATATCAAGAGATATTGCATTGTCTTAACAGGCTACATACAATCACTTCACATTCCAATCACTAGAAATAACTCCTCACGAAGTAGCCATTCCAAAACTAATCATTTCTCCAATATTTTCTTTTACCGCTCAACTCTCATAGCCAATACGGCACAACATTCTCACTCTCAATCAAATTTCACTGATATATTCTGTCTTTGGCTGCCAAAATTCCATACCAAATTCAATCATCAAACAACTATAATTTCTTATTTATCCATATATGAATTGAATTTCCTATTTTATTATTATATTTTATTGTTTACATGGTACAATCAATCAGAATGTATTCCAAATTCTCCAGTACAGTCTAATACAAAAAATAACAAAAAAAAGAGGTAGCACCAAGCTTACCCTAGCTCTTGACTGTCACAATCAGGTCCCAATTTCTTCTTTTCTATTTTCTTTATAATAAAAACCGAGATATCAATCATCATCTCTTCTGCCTTAACTGCTTTTTCAACTAACTTTTCTATGTTATTGTCTATACTAGCCAGCCAATGGATTAATTATTTAATTTATTAATTTTTAATCCTTATTCTATTATCCAAGATTATCTATCTATTCTATAGTAGTCGCTTTTGTAACTAGAGATTTGATTTTGACCCTATATTATACAATATCAACTCCCACATATCAATCCAACTTGTTCTAAGGATTTTTAAGCTTGATCCTATCCTCAATTTAATCCTAGTATCAACCATACTAACTATTTACCTCTTCTAGCCTATTTTTATTAACTTATAGCTTTTTAAAAGCAATGAAAGAATTTCTACAGCCTAGAAGAAAATTTTAATAACAAACTTTTATCTATTAGCTATTAAAATAAAAAAATAATCTAAGAGGCTTTCATAAAATCTTTTTTTAAGTATCTTGAGTTTCTATTGAATCAAGATAATTGAATATTAAATAGAAATTATTCTTGTTTATATTTTTGACTACATAAACATGTTACAATATAACATCCACCTCCTCTAAACCTATACATCCTCCGGTATATACCAAATGAACCATATGTCATAATTGGCATCACATCATTTCTTCATTTTCTACAGTTCTTTTTCATCATATTCATTATCCATTTGAATATAATTATTTGCTTCAAAGTCATTGATATCTTCAATATAATCCTCTATATTTATTTCTCCATCTCGTCTTTTAAAAACCTTCACTCACTTCCCAGTAATAGGTATTTTCAATCTTGTACCATCGAATTTTTTCAATGAATATATGATATTGTTATAGATTGTTACTACCACATATGGTCCAAACTAACGTTTTGAAAACTTCCATAAAGTATTATGTTAGTTATCCAAACTGCTATCACAAACAAGTTTTCAATCACCTTCTTCAATTGTTCTAGGCCTCAATCAATGTTGTTTATCAAACCAAGCCTTATTCTTTAGCCTTGCCTCTTGTAATCGTTTTAATGCTAATTCCACATCTTTTGATTTTTTTTCAAGTTGCTAAATTCTAATAGCCAACAATTCTTTTTTTTATTAATCCATCTTCCTAAGGTAGCATATTCCAAGTTGGCACATCTTTTTTAATTCACATAATAGGTTTTTGACCTATCATGAGTTCCACTGGCATATATCCTGTCACTGAACTATGTATTGTTTGATCAGCCCATAATACATAAGATAAAAATCGAGGGCATTCTTTTACTCTTCTATTGCAAGCTTTAATCAAGGCTTTTATAATTGGCGGGTATCTACGTTCACTCTTTGTATTCCCCTTTGGATTATGAGTAGTAATCAATGATAATTTAATTTTATATTTCTTAAAGAATTCACAAGCTTCATGTACATCTAATTCTCCACGATCTGCAATGATCTTTCTCACATATCCATAGTGACAAATAACATCCTCAAGTAAAAATTTATAGATTTCTTTTGTAAACTTTGTTCTTAATGCCCTGCCTTCTACTTGGTTTGATAAATCTTCATGAGCCAAAATTAAATATCTCATTTTTCATAATTTCATTGATAAAATAATCAAATCCATAATCTATTTAAAATTAATAGGAAAAGAATATATTAGATGTAGACCATCTCAATGATATATATTTGAATATATTTCACAAATTATACAAGATTCTACAAATGAAGCCACATCTCAATACATATTCTTCTACTAATACTATTGTCCTGGTAGAGAGAATTTGCCTCAAGAAAGCATTGGGCTTTTGACTACTACTAATTACTCAATCAAGATTCAAAATAATAAAACCTCAAATTTATATAAAAATCTTTCTAATAGGGCTATTTCATCCAATATAAAAGTCTGGTTTATAAAACTCTCAATATATAACAAGAAACTCTAAACCCTCATTCACCCATAGTAAGGGAATTTTTTCCAAACTTAAATAATCTATAACTCTTAATCTAACCATCTAAATCCACTCAAAATTTACAAAAAGTATTGATGTAATCTTAAAAACTATTAAATCAAATTTCAACCATCGATTCGTTTCCAATCTTTAGATATCGCAAAAACCCTAGCAGTAGCTTCAAACCCTTGTTTACAAATATCCATGTACAAAATTCTTTATATCTCACAAACTAAATGTCCAAATACTATGAAACTTTGATATATAACTTTTTAAAATAAAGATTCATCTTTTTAAAAAGTTTTAGATACAAATTCATCTAGAAACTCAAGATATGGCAAAATCCATAACTATCAATAAAATAGCCTACTTATTGCCTTGGAATTCAATCCATTGTCTTTGATCCCTAAGAACTTTTTTTTTATAATTCCAAATATAAAAATCTTTTCTTATTAAGTATTGAGTTTAAAATTAGCTCTCTATTTGCACCTCCCAATCTCCAAAAGCTTTCATATAAGTCCTCAAAGCCTCAAAAGAGTAACAATAGGTACTATTTGTACGCCTTAACTTCAAGTACCTACTTCTCCCTTATAAAAACTCCAAATCTTTTAGTTTTTATACCAAAATTATAGTCCAAAAAATAAGATTTCTAATTCTAATCTTTAATTTTTGAATGGCCTCCTTGAAGTTGCTAAAATCCTTATTCTTGTTGCAAGCAGCCTCTTCAAAGCCTATTGGGCATGACCATTGATCAATAGGAATGAAGAACTTCATCTCTTATCTTCATTCATCCTCACTTTGTCTTCATCCTTCCAAATAGGCTTCTTAGTAGTGTAATAATTCTTCTTTAGATCCCAATTGCCTCTTAAGGCTTTATACTAATTATTTTGGTTCTATATAATTTAAAAGCCATAACCAAACTAAGTAAAAATCTAAAATAATTTTTTTTATCCCAACTCTCTTTAATTTACCTTTCTTATCATTCTAACACATATTAGGCTCTATGATTATATTATATATTTTAATTAGTTTTTACATATTATAAGAAATTACAGTATAACACCGTTCCTTCAATTTAACAAAGTTAGCCCAAATTCCTCTATGTCTCGCTGATAGACTATTATGAAATTCCTTGAGTTGTTTTTATTGATCTTCTTTGGTACCTATTACTTGTTGTGATGTTCTAATGTTTGATTTTGGCCTCTTCCATAGAAATTCTCTTTGTAATATGAACTTGTATGCATTTTTCATAATTTGTTTAAGTTTTTCAATAGGTCAATTAGTATACTTGGTTAATGTACTTAATTAATGACCAATATCTAATAACTCATAATGTTCTTCATAAAATGGCATATCTTCCTTGTTCAATGGTAAAATTGAATAAGATTTTGTATCTATATTATCAATATCTTCAATCATCTCATCTTCTCTATCATATTTTGCTCGAGATAGCGTATTTGCTATTAGATTGTCATTTCTTGCAACAAGTTTAAACTCTAGATTTAATAACTTGATATAAGCAATCCATCTCAATATTATAATATCCGGTATTATATAATTAATAATCATCCCAAATAAAGGTAAATAATCTGTTTCAATCACCACCATTGCTCCGATTAAGTAATCTTTTTCAGATTTCATAGTTGAAACAACTCTCTATAATTCTCTTTTCACTTATGAATATGCACGCTAGCAATTACTTAAAACCTTAGCTCCAAATCAAACTGCAAATCTATGTCCATTTGAATCATCCTAATCTACAATCCATCCAATAGCAATTGGATTAGTATCCACTGTAAGAATCACCAGTCTATTACACAATCAATTTTTTTCAACACTGTAAGTGTTATTAATAAATTCTTCAATCTTTGCATTGCTTTTACATACTTTATTTCTAATTAAATCTATAATCCTTGCATAATAATTCATATAATGAATCAATTATGTGAGTATAGTGAAGAATTGAAATATAATAAAATACACATGCATCCAAAAACCTTCGCACTATTGATCCAATTCCTATATTTTTGATAGTCACTATATTTATTAGTTGCATATCTAGATTAAATCATAATGATCCATTTTTCTTAGGCACCATAAATCATCGACTAAAATATGATGCCCAAGAGGGTTTCAAAATCTTCATCTTTATCTTCTCCTTCAATAATTCTACTAAATTTGGCAAATATGCCTCTGATATTGGAATTGGCATCAAATTCCAAGGTACATGCAATATAGTAAAAATAAACATTGAAGTTATAATATTTAGATCCGCACATCCAATTTCATGAGATTCAAAGACAAATGATTTATCTCATTTTGATAATATCTCTTTGAAGTACTCAATTTTTTCTAGCAACAAAGAACCATCAGAATCAATCTTTAATTCTTCAAAAGTTTCTTTAGTGGACTTTTATCCAATATTCTTTGGATCCCTTAAGCTCTTTTCTCTTAATGTTTTTTCTATCTGTTCTTAGAAATCTTCTAACAAAGGCCTGGCAACAAGTTTCACCTTCTTATTTATTATCTTATATTTTATTTCAATAATAATCTTTGGTGCTTGAAAAGATTTAAGTATAGAATAAATTTTTCTTAAATGAACTTATACAATCTTATTACCATCTCTTAATCCAATTGATGCAATTAATTTTAAAAAATCTTCCGATCCATTTTCTTTATGAATATCAAAAATTCTTTTATTATCTTCTAATGTCTCCAATTTATATAATTCTTTTTTAATAACACATAATCTCTTACTTTCTTTTTTTTTTAAATCTATAATTTTTTTATATATAATACTTCTATTTTTAAAAATATCAATAAAACTTGTATCAAAGGCACCTACATCTTGCAAGAGTACCTCCTCTTTTGTACCTCCATAATTCCACTTTATAGTAGTACTCCTCAAAAATCCATAAATTCTTCAATAATCCTTGGCAATAGATTCTCTCTCAATTTGTCTCAATTATGTTCATGATTTGGAGGTAGAGTCAAAAACTATACTGTCCTTCTTCCATCTTCATTACAAATCCACGTATAAGCTGAACCATTATTGAGCACTTTTGTATCCATTCGAGTCATAATAATATATAGTTATCCCAAAATAAGAAGATAAGATGTTACATCTTAAACAAAGAAATTTTGCTCCATTATAACATCACCAATTCAAATTTTCACATTTGGACAAGCACCATATAATTGACCTTATGTATTATTAGCTGTCTATATTATCTATTCATGTTCCATATCAATAGGCCACTTTTGCTTCATATAAAGATCTTTAGACATAAGATTTATTTTTGAACCATTGTCGTACTATAATTGCTTATAATATGTAAAATCCACTCAAAATACATAATATGTTTATAAATTTAGATATGTGTTGGAATAATTAGTAAAATAAATTAAAAGAGATTGGTGTAAGAAAATTTATTTTAAATTTTTACTTAGTTTGGTTATGTCATTTAAATTATATAGAACCTAAATATTTAGTATAAAGCCTTAAGAGGCAACTGGGATCCAAAGAAGAATTATTAAATTGCTAAGAAGCCTATTTGGAAGGATGAAGACAAAGTGAGGATGAATGAAGACAAGAAGTGAAGTTCTTCATTCCTATTAGTCAATGGTCATGCCCAATAGGCTTTGAGGAGGCTACCCGCAATAAGAACAAGGGTTTTGGCAACTTCAAGGAGGCCATTTAAAAATCAAAGATTAGGGTTAGAAAGCTTATTTTTTGGGCTACAATTTTGGTATAAAAATTGAGAGATTTGGAATTTTTATGAGGGACGAGTAGGCGCTTACAATTAGAGTATACAAATTGTACCTATTGTCACTCTTTTGAGGATTGGAGGAGTTATATGAGAGCTTTTAGAAATCGCAAAGTACGGCTAGAGAGGTGATTTTAAGTTCTATATCTAATGTGGAAGAATTTTTATATTTGGAGTTTTAAAAATAAAGATATTGGGAGTCAAAGACAGTAGATTGAATTCCAAGGTAGTACATAGGCCGTTTTATTCATAGTGATGGGTTTTATCATATCTTGAGTTTTTGGACGAATTTTTGTCTAAAAATTTTCAAGAAGGTGAATCTTTGTACTAAAAAGCTATACATTAAAGTTTTATAGCATTTGAACTTTGGATTTGTGACATATGAAGAATTTAGTATATGGATGTTTATAAACAAGGATTTGAAGCTATTATTAGAGTTTTTATAATATCTAAATATCAATAAAAAATCAATAGTTGAAACTTATTGTGCTAGTTTTTAAAATCACATTAGTATTTTATGTGAAGTTTTAATAGATTTGAACGATTAGATTAAGAGTTAAAAGTTAATGAAGTTTGAAAAAAATTCCCCTCTTATAGGTGAATGAGGGTTTAGAATATTTTGTTATAGTTTGAGTGTTTTTGTGAAATAAGACTTATATATTGGGTGTAATAGCCCTAAAAAAAAAACTTTTATAAAAATTTGAGGGTTTTATTATTTTGGATCTTGGTTGAGTATTTAATTGCAGTCATAAGTCCAGTGCTTTCTTGAGGCAGATTCTCTCTACCACAATACCGTGGTCAATTAAAGCAACAATTGGCTCATCCATATCTCCAATCTTCACTAATGCCTCTGTACTCACTCTAGCCCAATGCTTTCAAATATAATGACTTAAAATTTCTTTCTCCTTATTATTTAGATCATCAAAATGTACTCTTTGATTGTAATTCCTTCCTCCACTTGTTGATTATTTGCAACAATTGCCAGTTTTATTTTCTTCATCCTCACATACATATGTATCAATAACATGATTTTATCCAATTTCATTCATTAATTACTTCTTCCACTTAATATTGTCAATAATGACATCATTAAATTTTTTCTTTGCAATACCCAAAATTATCAAGGACACAAGAATACAAAACAAGGAATTTGAAACTAGGACAAGATTTCTAGAATAAAACCAACAAAAACTTGGATTAAACAGATGAATACATGAACAACACCAAGAAAGGTGAATTAGAACTCCAAGAGATGTGCTGTCGAGACTGAAGAACCCTTCAGTCTCAATCCCTATATATACTCCTATCTAGGACACTTCTTGAGCGGCTACCATCAGACTAAGAAGCTTCTTAAGGAGCTTCAAGCAATTAGGAAGCTTCTTGAGCTCCTTCCACTAATTAGGAAGCTTCTTGAGCTCCTTCCACTAACTAGGAAGCTTCTTGACTGACTTTTATCAATTAGGAAGCTTCTCAACCGACTTTTATAAACTTGAGAAGTTTCTAGAATATCCTAGAAGGTTTTGTGAACCTCCAAAGTATATGTCCCTAACATCACCTCCCTCTCTAGCAACAAGTTCGAAGAGGAGCTCAATCTTACTACATATGTAAAAAATCAAGAATACGTTGTACTAGTAAAATTATGTATTCTGTTTTCCATTCTTGGACAATAGGTTCTATTGGTCCTCGAAGAAATCATCTATGGCCTTAAGTTATTACCTTTGTTGTTGATATATCTCAACCAAGGATCTGATCTTCATTGCAACCTTCAAAATATCTTCCAAACATAATCTCAAGACTAAAAAGATTCACCTTTCTAAGCTCAAGCAATATTATTAAAGCTCGAGCATTGGAATTGAGACTTGTATGGTTGGGTCTTGCTCCTAATGGCTCTAATCGAGGTCGTTTTTGGCATTGGAATGTGTTGTCTTTATTTTGCTCAATTGAAGGCTGTGAAACCTATACTAGTTCATTTGAAACTTGCGTTGCAAACAAATCCTCTGAGTCTTCTTTTCTCAATCCTTGAAGATTTGATAAGATGACTAGTTTGCTTCTACTACTCTTTTCTGGATGATTATATACTCATGGAGACTTTAGTTTAACTCTCCCTCTGTTTATGAGTATTTTATGGATCCAATCTTCACTAAGAAGTTATTATCGAATACGTTTGGATTTGTAGAGATAGAATTGATAAAATTCCTATATCTTTTGAGGCGTATTGGCAAGATTTGTAGCTGATTTTTATGTGCGCTCATTAATGTCATAGCCTCGCCAATAGACAAGATATTCCAATTTGCTCCATCTTCGCCATGAATCAAGTACCTTTTCAACTTTGTATTCTTCATGGTCTTTAATTTCAAAACTAGGCGGCGATTGTTGTATTCTTCCTAGAATGTGTGATTCTCTATAAGGTTCTAAGAGAGAGATATGAAAAATTGGATGTACCTTCATGGTGGATGGTAACTTCAATTGATATGCCATTGGATTGATTTGCTTCTCAATAGAAAATGGCCCCAATCTTTGATAGTCCAATTTATCACATGGCTGCTTAGTCTTGATATTTTGTCAAAGAAGCCATATCTTATCTCCAATATAGAAAGTAGGTGGTTGATTCCTAAATTTATCCACAAATGTCTTGTAAGCATCTTGAGTTGCTTCTAATTGAAGCTTCAAGATTGTTTGGTATTCTGATAGCTATTTTGCTAATCCTTCGGCCGTTGGATTATTATTCTTTGGCGTGCTGTATATGTCAAGCTTCGGATGATATCCATAGTTGGAATAAAATAGTATTTGCTGAATTGCACCATGAATAATATTATTATATATAAACTCTATTAATAATAGATATGAAGTCCAATCATCTTATTGATGATTAATGCTATATTGTAAATATTGCTCCAATACTTGATTAACTCATTCTATTTGGCCATCAATTTGAGGATGGAAAGTTGAAGAAAGTTTAATATCTACCTTTAATATTTTGAAAAGACATTTTCAAAACTTAGATATGAACTGGGATCCTATATATGATATCATCTGATAAGCCATGGTATCGATATATATTATCAAAAAAAAGCCTTGCTATTTCTTCACTAGACGTAGTTTTTTTGTAAGGGATGAAGTGAGCCATCTTTGTAAGTCAATCAACCACTACAAAGATACTCTCTAATAAATTGGATGGCAGTAGATCTGTAATAAAGTCCATTGAAATAGAAGACCATGACCGTCTTGGAATGGATAAGGATTATAATAGTCCATAAGGGCAATGTCAAGGATTCTTGGACGTTGAATAAGTGTCATAAGAGAGCACAAAGTCTATTACTACCTTCCATATTTGAGGCCACCAAAAATCTTGAAAAATAAGTTCCAAGGTCTTATTAAATCCAAAATGATCCATAGTATGAAAGTCATGGCGGGATTGAAGAACGCATAGTTGTATTGGTCCTTCTGGGATATACAAACGTTCTTCAAAGTATAGAAGATCTTCCTCAAGTTTGAACTTATCAGCATTTTCTTTCAAGTGTTACTTGACATCAAAAATCAAAGCATCATTAATAGTTACAACACGCACCTCATTGAAAAAATTAGAATCCATAGGCACTAATGCAATAGTGGCACAAAGGCGAAATTGCTCTAATTTTAATAAAATTATATATTATTGATCAAACGCTACCTCTCCTACCTATGGTACAAGATATAATCTCCTTGATGAAGCATCGGACAATCCTTGTTGCTTTCCAAGGTGATAAGTGATGACAAAGTTGAATAAAGATAGCAACATATTCTATCGAGTTTGGCAACAATTAAGAACCTGAGCTGACATAAAATATTCTTAATTCTTATGATCTATATATACAGTCATAAGATACATTGGTCTTTTAAGAAAATGACACCATTCTTGGAAAGAATCTATAATAGCAAAAAGTTTTTTATTGTAGATTTCATAATTAATTTTGGCAGTAGAGAATTTTTAAGAATAAAATGTAACAAGATGGAATTTTTCACCTATACCTATTTGTGAAAGTATAGCCCCTAGTGCAAAATTTGAAGCATCAATCTCCAAATAGAATGCCTTCGTGAAATCTGGGTGCACCAATATTAGAGCTGTAGTAAATGCCATCTTAAGGTCTTGGAATGCTTTCTCCGCTTGAGATCTCCATTCTAACTTATTCTTACATGTCAATCGAGTTAGAGGGGTGGCAGCTTGAGAGTAATTTTTGATAAAGATCCGATAGAAGTTAGCAAATCTAAGGAAACATTATACATCTCTCATAGTCTTCGGAATGGCCCATAACATAATTGCCTCTATCTTCTTAGGATCCATTATCAAATCCTTAGTAGATACAATGTATCCCAAAAATTCCATCTTCGGTTGGTGAAATATATATTCTCTGGTTTGGCATACAAACCCGTATCTCGTACCTTTTGTAATACCAACTTGACATGCCTCTCGTATTCTTCTAGATTTTTTGAGTAAATCAGGATAATATTAAGATAAATCACCACAAACTTATCTAAATACTCTCGAAAAATATCATTCATTAAATGTTGGAAGATAGCGGGTGCATTTGTTAGTCCAAAAGGCATGACATTATATTCAAAATGTCCATACCTTGTCCAAAAAGCGGTCTTCCATTCATCTCCCTCCTTGATCCATACCAAGTTGTATGCTCCGCAAAAATCTATCTTAGTATAGATCTTGGCTTGGCCAAGTTGTTCCAAGAGTCCTGAAAATAATGGTAGTGGGTAACAATTTTTTATTGTTATTTTATTCAATTCTCGATAATCAATGCACATTCGTAAGGAACCATCCTTCTTCTTCACAAAAAATATAGGTGCGCTCGTTGGGGACTTTGAATGCCTGATAAAGTTTTTTGCAAGATTTTTGTTAATATAATCTTTTAATACCACAAGCTCATTCTAAGAAAGATTATAGATTGGGCCAAAAGGTGGTTGCGTCCTTTTCTAAAGATCTATAGCACAATCGTAGGGTTGGTGTTCCGATAATATATCAGCATTCTTCTTTTGAAAAATACCTTGAAATTCATTATACTATTCTGGAATACTTGCCAATGAAATCATATCTTCAGAAATTAGAGTCGCATCAATAATAAATGGTGTACCTTCTTTGGCCAATCTTATAAAAGTCTTTGCTCTAAAAAATAAAGGTTTATCAATTTGTAGCTTTTTACAAATCTTTCTTACAGGGATCTCTATCGAAAATGTTACTCTTTGTAACCTCCAATTTATAGATGGATTATGTTTTTTCAATCAAGATAGCCTGAGAATAACAAGATTCAAAGAAATTCTAATAACGTTGAATACAATCTGGCTTCTGTGATTTTTAAATGATACTTTTATACGCATTGTTTCGTGGGTGAGACTATCCGAGGATAAAGGTTGTCCATCTATTACCTCTACATGAATGGGTTTGGATTTCAGTACTAAAAGAATTTTATAAAGCTTAATAAATGCCTCATCTATAAAACAAGCAGATGCCTTCAAATCTAACAAGGCAATTGTTTCAAGCTTCTAAGGACCAAAGTATAAAATAATTATAAAACAACGAGCAGATTGAGCAGAAAGAGAGGAACCTAAATAGTTTTGAAATGTTAGATTGTCTAGATGCACGGTCCCTACTGTGGCTAAATATTGTTATTTTTTTGAATAATTGTACTCCTAGTTTTAGTAATGTTGTCGTATAATGTGGTCTTCTATCTGGAAATACATTGGATACCTGGCTGTGGACAGTTCACTTGAAACTTGATGGCAAAAATTTAACAAGTGATTTGTCCTCAATAAAAAGGACAAATTAATATAAAAATCTCACAAAAGTGAAGTTATGTAAAAAAACCCTCTTGTATTCAAATAGGTTTGTATAAAAAGGGTTCAAATTTCCACAAAAATCCTTCAAAACTTTGTTCACCCGCAAGGACTTATTTCTTGCTGAACTTTAGAGTTCAATAACTTTTGATCCAACTATTTAGTTTCTATAAAATTTTCTTCTAAGTATTAAAAATCGTCTTGAGTTTCACCATAAGAAAGGAACAACCATACATTTATTTCCGATTGTCTAATATCTCAAAACTCCTAACAAGTACTTAAAATCCTAGCTTAGAGACACCCAAGTACTATTTTCTTTATATCTCACAAATCCAAAATCTTAATGCCACAAAATTTCTACACATAGTCTTATGACATAAACACATATATTCTTGAAAAATTTGAGCCAAAAATCTATCAAATTACCTAAGATATAGCTTAAAATGTAACCACTATGTAAGTGGGTTCAATTGAAATTTCAATTGATGTCGCATGCTAATTGCCTAAAATTAGATACATATACTGATACAGAGCGTGTTCTTTGCTATAATGCTTGGATCTTAGTTGTTGTCCATTGAGCCTTGTCATGTTCTCCAAAAGCTTCCGTAAATGATTCCATGAAAACTTCAAAATTATTCAAAATTGGTGATCTTTTTTCAAATAAGGAAGCAAACCATAATAGTGCTTATCCCGTAAGTAAGGTGCCAACCAATCCAACTCGTGATTCTTCTGTTGGATAAGTATCAAGTTGTAGAATTGTTATCAATCAAATTTGATTGACAAATCTTCTGAACTTTGAACGTGTCCCATCATATTTCTTTGAAAGACTAACTCGAGACTCTTTATATTATCGAAGAGGTGGATTTTTTTGACGTAGTATAGGTAGTACTGCATCCTCAAGTGCAGAAGTTGGAGGTGGATACAATCTAGATTGTGATACTCCAATTATTGCATCATTACAAAGCTTTGCAACAATCCCTTTAATCTCTGCAATCTTAGCAGATAAAGCAGTAAGACCACTTATAATGGTGTCTAACTTGGACTCAAAAGATTCAGTCATACTAATATCTTGGCCTCCAGCCATTCTAAGAGAAAGAAAAAATGAATCTAAAAGAAGACAATATCGGATTAAAGGAGAGTAATTTGCAACCTCTAAGATATTCAAAACCTTCAAGAAGAGGGGTGATCTATTTTCTCACAAGGACAAAGCTCCAATATTGCAATGAAGAAGATATCACTTTACAGGAGGATAATCTGCAACCTCTAAAGTATTGGTATATCTTCAAGTAGAGGGATAATTGACTCCCTAACAACAAGGATCCAACTTTGATATTAAAGACGTGGTCAATATCTACAAACTGTCAAGGATAGAAGAATACAAAACAAGGAACTTGAAACTAGGACAAGATTTTCAGAATAAAACCAAGAAAAACTTGGATTAAATAGATGAGTACACAAACAATACCAAGAAAGGTGTGTTAGAATTCCAAGAGATGCATTGTTGAGATTGAAAAATCCTTCAGTCTCAATTCCTATATATACTCTTGTCTAGGACACTTCTTGAGCAGCTACCATCAGACTAAGAAGCTTCTTAAATAGCTTCAAGCAATTAGAAAGCTTTTTGAGCTCCTTCCACTAGTTGGGATGCTTCTTGAGCTCCTTCCATTAACTAGGAAGCTTCTTGATAGACTTTTACTAATTAGGAAGCTTCTCAACCGACTTTTATAAACTCAAGAAGCTTTTAGAATGTCTTAGAAGGTTCTGTGAACCTCCAAAATATATGTCCCTAATAAAAATCTCCTTCAATGTAAATTCAACTTTAGCATTGAGTATATATTTTTCAAGCACCCTCTTTAAATTTGTTGTTGCTTTAATATCAGAGAGAAGTTTATAAGTCATTGACTTATCTTTTTTTCCTAAGTCCTTTGATTTTTCTTTTAATGATATTGAAGCATCCTTTGTTGGTAACTCTTATGAAGCCATGTCACAAGTCTTATCTCTTCAAGTTTGTCTCTTAGAAGAATTTTCTTCTCTTGTGTTATTAAAATCTTGTCTTTTCTTTTCTTCTATCAAGGATTCTTGTTGGTTCTTAATAATATAGGCATACATTGACAAATCTGTCATAGGATCCTCTCAACCTGTAGTTCTACGAATTATTATAGCAGTCCTCAATAAAGCTTCTCGTGACATCTTTTTTTTATATATTGTAGAAATGGCAAAAGACCAAAGTCCACTTGGTTCAATACTTCGAAAAAAATCTTAGTTGTCATTGTCATCCATCTTAGCGCCATAAATTGTAACTTCCAACATTGTAATTCTATTTGCTGTCAAATAATCCTTAACCATTGCTTTCATACGTCCTTTATCAAAATTAATTTGGAAAAAATTATCAGTATGTTTTAATGCCACTTTTCTATCTTTCCAAAAAATAATGTCTTATTGTACCATTTTATTGAATTCACCACAATCCTTTCAAGAATGAGAATCATCATCACACCAAATATATCTTTGTATATATCCTTGCTTAAAAGTAGCTTTTGAATTCATTGTAGAAGTCTTATCCTCAAGCATTGCAATTATAATTTGAAGATCTCACATTCTGCATATAAGTTCTTCAATTCTCTCATCTTCTTTCTTTGATGTAATTGTTGAAGGTTGAATAATAGATATTATTAGTTGTAAAGTGGGCACTTGAATTTTAGGTACTTGCACAATTCTTTGAATACCAATCCTATCATTTTTTCTTTCCCTTTTTGCAAGCAATCGTACTACATCTTCAACTTCTTTCCATTTTGTTGTCAATCTTTCATCTTCAAGAAGAATTTCTAATCTTTTTTGTAATTTTCCATGACTTTCTTGAAGAAATAATTCAACCTTGTTTGGTCCCAAGGTTACTTTTTCTTCTTTTGATAATTGAAAATACTACCTCTCAAACTCCCTTAATAATTCAGTAGCTTGTAATTTTTTATTAGGGTGCTCAACCTATTCTAAAAATAATTTTTTAGTGACTCAATCAAAGTCTTCTAAGAAATACTTATTTCTCAATGTGTGAGAGAATATCTTCTAAGAACTTCAAAATTGTTTTATAATTGATTTCACATGTTTTCTTAACTTTGGCATTGTAGTAAGCTCAAATAATAAAATCATATCTTTTTCCGAGATTCAATTCAATTCTATTTTGTGTACATAATATCTTAAGTATTTAGAGATATCTTTTCTATCAAACTGATCAACCTTATTAAGCTCTGCTTACAATGCTTTGATTGCCAAAGCCTCCTTGCAACCATTGCCTTGTTGTTGTTGCATAAATAATGTAAAAGCTTGAAATATATTTACAATTTTTGGATCTAAATACATATCTTGTCTACTAGAAAAAAATCCACTTGAAGCTCTACTTGAAGATCCACTTAAAGTGCATCCAAAGCTCCATCAAAAATTCCAAATTCAACCTTTTTGCCTTCATGTGCCATCAATTTCAAATAATCACAAATAAAATCCAATACCTTCTACCTCAAACTTTCACGTTGGGTTCACCACTTATGTTGTATTATGTGTTGTCCTATTTGAGAATGCGCCAAGCACCTGGATATAGAGAATGAAGTTGCGATTTATATATATCAAAGAATTCTTAATAGGTTTCATCTATAAAAGAAAAATATGATTTGAATATTCATATGAGAGTACTTAAGTCAATACAAAGTGCTTAAAAATACTCTTCTTGATAACTTCATCTATATATAAATCCCAATTGCTTTGTTACTTGTCACAATCAAGCAACTTAGATTTCTTTTTACAATTCTTAACTTTAATTAGTGAACTTTAGTAACCTATAAATCTTAATTTGATTGTCAACTTGGTGTGAAATTTGTACACAAATGCAAAAGTAAGTCTTCTATATGCTTAGAAAGTTCCAACCCAATCCAACTTATAGATTGTCAAAAATTAACCAAAAATTGTACTAATGTCACTCAGCTGCCAACTTGGAAGTTAATGTAGATATCCCAGTAGCAATTTTTCTTTTTTTTACCATTAACTTTAGTTAAAAATTGGTGTGTAGCCTGCCCTTCACATCTTTTAATAGTGTTCCAAATTTCATATTGATTCAATTAATAGATCTTTAGATATTACAAAAATTCTAAACAATCCTACATTGCCAATTTTTGGTACCTCTTTGCACTAAAGATCACGTAAATCCTGATTGCACTAATAGATTGTTACAAATTTTTATTTGATCTTAGTACACTCAATCATCTACACATTGTCAAATATTCAACTATAGATGTCACATTAGATGCACACAATAGATAAAAGTGCTGGTCTTAACTTTATTGCGTAAAAACTTAACCTCTAGTACAAATCTTAATTTTAGATAGGGATTTTTAAGTCCTTCCAAATCCTACAAAAATAATCCTAATGTCTTTAGAATAAGATTGAAGCTAACTATCCAATTCTAATTGCTAATCTCCAAATGATTTGATATCTTGCCCTTGGTGGCCGTTTTTGTGGCCAGAGGTTTGATTTTGACCTTGTTTCATATACGGTAGACCCCCACATATCAATCCAACTTATTATGAGGATTTTTAAGCTTGATCCTATCTTCAACTTAATCTTAGTATCAACCATATTAATTATTTATCTCTTCTATTCTATTTTTATTAACTTATAGCTTTTTAAAAGTAATGAAAGAGTTTCTACAACCTAGAAGAAAATTATGATAACAAACTTTTATCTATTAGCTATTAAAATAAGAAAATAATCTAAGAGGCTTTCATAAAATCTTTTTTTAAATATCTTGAGTTCCTATTGAACCAAGATAATTGAATATTAAATAGAAATTATTTTTATTTATATTTTTTATTACATAAATATGTTACAATATGACATCTGCAAGACTTGCCTATGAAGTGACTAAGAAGAAAAAAAGAGCCTCAAGGTGAATATTCAACATTCTACTCACATCAAGGCAAAAGCAACTATTCAAATCAATGAAGTAATGTCAAAACTTACTTCACTTGTGGCAAAGTAGGATATTATGCTCGAAATTGTTACAAAGGTAAAAAGATGGAAAGAGAGAAAATGGAAATAATATGCAACATGAGTTTGGAAGGCAAGATTATGCATTCATAGCAACAAATGAAATCTGTATGGCTGCCATGGCAAGATGGATTGTAGATTTAGATTATTCCAAGTATATTACACCTTATAAGTGTTCATTTGATATTTATGAGGTAATTCTAATATCAAATGTGATCTTGGCAGATAGTAGTACATGTGAAGCCATTGACATTAGTTCTATTACGATAAAAGTGTTTGTAAATGGATAAATCAATAGGATCAGATTCAAAGACGTCTTCCATATACCAAAGATGAAGCAAAATCTACTTTCAATGAATAAACTTCTAATGGAAGGTTTTATGGTTCAATTCAACATGAATGGATGTTTTGTGAGAACATTGAGTGGAAACATAATAATTAAGGGCTCTAGAGAGAGAAATTTGTACTACCTTAATTATTAGAAGGTCAATAGAGTGGAGGTAGTTGCATTTGCTGAATTTACATCAAATGAAAAAAACTTGAATATATGTCATTGTCGCCTTGGCCATTTAAATATAAAGAGCATGATATAATTTAAGTCTATGGTAAGTGGTTTAGATCTTAGTAAAAAAAGTCAAAATGTAATACAACTTGCATGTGAAGGATGCATATAAGGCAAACAACAAAGGGCCTTATTTCTAAATGGTGTAGCAACACATATTACAAAGTTATTAGAGATTGTCTATTTTGATGTCTATAAACCTATGAAGACATCAAGTATTGGAGGAGCAAGGTATTTCCTCACTTTCATTGATGATTTTTCAAGAAAGATTTGAATCTATATTCTTAAAGCCAAGAGTGAGTGCTTTTGAAAGTTTAAGGAATGAGTGCAAAGCAATATTATTACCTCCAATATATAATTTGAAGTCCAAAATATCTTTTAAAAACCTCATGATCCTCTTGATAGTTGTCTAATGGATTAGTCTAGCTTTTAATATGTGTTGACTTTTAACACTCACCGCATATACAAGATCCACCCTTGTGCAACCTATTTTATATATAAGTAAGTCTACTACTTCCTTGTATAGAACACCTTATATTTGACCTTCAACTTGAGCAAATTCCTCATTTGTGAGCTTCATCAATTTTAAATTAGACTCCAAAGGTATTCCAATAGGCTTGCAATCCTCCATATTGAATTGTTTCAATATTCCTTCAATATACTTCTTTTGGCTCATTGTGATGGTCTTTTTACCACGATCTCTTATAAATTCCACTTTTAAATAATTGTGAAGCTTTCTCAAATCATTCATCTTATATTTATTTTCCAACTTTGTCTTCAATCAATCCATCATCTTCAAAGTATTGGTTAAGATGATTAAATCATCTTCATAAAGAATAACAATCATCAAAACCTCTTTTGATTGTATCACATACATAGAATGGTCAGTCTCACTCCTTATAAATCCTTCATTAACAAAGAATGTGTCAATTCTTTGATATCATATCCTTGGTAATTGCTTGAGTCCATATAAGGATTTTTTCAACTTACAAACAAGATGTTGCTTCCCTTCTTCTATAAATCCTCGAGGTTGATCCATATAGATGTCTTCTTCTAATTTTTTATTCAAGAAAGCCGTCTTCACATCCATTTGATACATTTCTAAGTCCATTGCTGTCCCAATTGCCACAATGGTTGTAATGATAGTGACTTTGGCCGTGGGAGCAAACGTCTCATTAAAATCAACACCAATAACTTGTGAGTATCTTTTCACAATTAATCTTTCTTTCTATGTCACAATATTATCTATTGCATCCCTCTTGGTTCTAAACACCTACTTACAATTAATTGAAGATTGATTTGGTGGAAATTGAGTCAATTCCCATGTTTTATTGTCTATGAAAGATTTGAACTCTTCTTCAATGGCTTTTTTTCACTTTAATGTATTCATAGACTTCATTACATCATATAAAGTTAAAAGATTAATAAGGAGTATAAAATTGGCATGTTCTTTATTTACTTGAAAAAAGATGTGATTCTTCTATCATTCACTAAGTAGTTTTAGAGTATCCTATGCCATATATTAATTATTCTTATCTAATCCTTTGGATATTCTCTAATAGATATTTTATCTTCTTGACTTTGATTCTTTGCCATTGACTGCATTCTATGTCCATAGGATGCCTTTTCTATATATTAAGAGTCAATCCTTTTATCATTAGTAACTTAGCTAAAATAATATTCTTTATTAGATAACTTATTCTATATTGACTATTATCTATTCATCTCAATATTTATCTCAACAATCTGAATAATTGAAGTGGCGGCATTTGCTAAATTTTTACAAGATCAAGACAAGTTTGGCATATGGTATTGATGCCTTGGTCATTTAAATCCAACAAGTGATTTATTTTTAATAAAAAAGACAAATAATATAACAATCTTATAAAAGAAAAGTTATATATATAAACCCTCTTGTATTCAAGTAGGTTTGTACAAAAAAGATTCAAATTTCCACAAAACTTTGTTCACCCGCAAGGACTTATTCTTGCTAAACTTTAGAGTTCAATAATTCTTGATCTAACTATTCAATTTCTATAAAATTTTCTTCAAAGTATAAAAAAAATTCTTGAATTTCACTACAAGAAAGAAACAATCATACATTCATTTCTGATTGTCTGATATTTCAAAACCCCTAGCAAGTGCTTAAAATCCTAGCTTAGAGACACTTGAGCACTATTTTCCTTATATCTCACAAATCCAAAATTTTAATGCTACAAAAATTTTTTATATAGTCTTTGGATATAAACATATATACTCTTGAAAAATTTGAGGCAAAAATCTATCAAATTGCTTAAGATATAGCTCAAAATGGAACCACTAGTTAAGCGGGGTCACCTATTATCCTTAGCTTACAAGTACTAACTTCAACCCCCAATTTTTCTTTTATTCAGGCTTGGATTTTATCAATTTGTATATAAAAAGTGTAGCCAAGAAAGTGCTCTCTTCAACCCTAGTTGCTGATCCTTGATTGCTCTCTGTATGCACAAGTTATATTCAAAAGAGTGATAGTAGATCCAAATTCGACACCTTAACTTTGAGCGCCTATAACTTCTTCATTAAAAGTGCAAATCACACAAAATTTGCACCTAAATCAGATCCAAAAATCTAAATCTTATGATCCTAGCCTTTGATAGTCAACTCCTCTTGAAACTCAAATCCTAATCCCAAATAAGGCCTCGGGCAGCCTCCTTGAATCCCATTGGAAATGATTTTTGGCCAATTAGAATAGAGATTTCTATCATCCACCTCTATCCATCCACATGGATGGCCAAACTACCCTTTTTATACTAAAAACCCTTTTCTAATCCTTCTTCTTATAAGATTTACATACTTTGTGCTTTAAGCACTAAATAAAAGAAGTAAACTAAGATTTTAAGGGTCACCAATGTTTAACAAAGGTGACTTAAGATATATATAAGTTATTGTCAATATAAATCAACCTCAAAATCACTATCAAAAGAAGAAATAAGGTTGTTTAAACCTCAATAATAATCCTTTTAATAAATCCCTTCTAAACTAACAATCTAATCATATCTTATAACCAATAAAAATCCACTGATATGGCTCTCATTTAGCTATGTAATAAATTATATATTAAATATATATATATATATATATATATATATATATATATATAAAATTTTTTCACATAGTAGCCAAACCACAATATAACAACATACAAGCAAATTATTGGAGATTATATATTTGAATGTTTGTGGTCCTATGTAGATGCCATCAATAGGAGGAGGTAGGTATTTTGTTACAATTAATGATGACTTTTCAAAGAAGGTGTGGATTTTCATCTTTAAAGCTAAGAATGAGTGCTTTTCAAAGTTTAACAAATTTAAGGCACTTATAGAGAAACAATGTGAGTGCAAGATCAAGGTGTTGCATACAAACAATAGAGGTGAGTATTTGTCAAATTATTTTTATGAATATTTAAAGATTCAAGGTATTACAAGACAAACCTCCACTCCTTACACTCCACAAAAAAAAAGATGAAATTGGTGAAAGGTCAAATCAAACTATTGTAGAGGTAGTAAAAAATATGCTTCATGCTCAAAATCTTAGGCATGAATTTTGGATGGAAGCTATAATAAATGAAGTGTATAGAAGGAATAGATGTCCTATAAATGCACTCACATCAATGACTCCACAAGAAACTTCGAGTAGAAGAAAACCTTATATTTTATATATAAGGACTTTTGGATGCATTACTTATGCAAAAATATCAAATTGTATGAGGTCCAAACTTGATGTAAAAGATATAAAATGTGTGATTCTTGAATATTGTGAAGGTACCAAGGCATATAGGCTAATGTGTTTATATACCAAGAAGATCATCAAAAGTCGTGATATTGAATTTGTGGAATAAAAGAATGCTTGTAAGCACTTGGAAATGTGTCCAAGTGGGAGTATTGATGTATTTGTAGACACATCCTCAATTTCAGCTAAGAAAGAAGAAGAAGATGAAGATAATGAAGATAGTAGAGATACAAATCAACATGAAGAGCCAAAGAAGGTGAAAAAAAAAATATTTATATATATAATTGATAAGACCAATAATGAAGAAGTTGAAGATGATAATGATGATGATGAGGAGTACCACAAGTTGAGTGAGAAGAGACAAGCTTTAAAAGAAAAGAAGATTGGAGGAGGCCATGGAGTGCATCAAAAAGAATCTTCTTTAAATAAAAAGAGATATCCTACAAGACAAAGAAAACCACTTGATGAATAATAGAAGAACCACATCTTTCCTCAAGTAAGTGAAGAATATGTCAATTTTATATTCCTTGCTCATCCATTATCTTTATGTGATGCAATAAAGTCCACAGATGCATTAAAGTGGGAGAAGGCCATAGAAGAAGAGTTCAAATCTCTCATGGACAATGGAACATAGGAATTCACTCAACTTCTATTAAATCAATCTTCAATTGGTTGTAAGTGGGTATTTAGAATCAAGAGGGATGCAATGGATATCATTGTGAGATATAAAATAAGATTAGTTGCCAAAGCATACTCACAAGTTGCTGGTACTGATTTTAATGAGACATTTGCTCCCGTAGCCAAATTCACCACCATTAGAATAATTGTGGAAATTAGGGCAGCAATAGACTTAAAAATGCATCAAATGTTAGAAGAAGAGATTTGTATAGATCAACCTCAAGGATTTTTTGAAGAATGTAAGCAACATCTAATTTGTAAGTTGGTTCTTTTTCATCTTTGGCATCGAAAGAAGGTTCTTCTTTATCTTTGGTATATGTAATATTTCTTTCAATCTGATTCTTTTCATTTGATTCTTCATAATATTCTCTACCATAATAGAGCCAATTCCAATGGCTTGTATCATGTTATTGTCTTCTAATCAAATTTTTATTACTACAATAGCCTCATAAGTGTCAAATGAATACTTGTATGGAGTCATGTGCTTGGTAGCACACGAATCAATAATCCATGTGAACATGGCAGTCATAGAGGTGCTTTCACTTACCATGAATGCATAATCATCTCTTCCAACTTCATCACGTGCATTGTTAGCATTCTCTCTATCTCTTATCTTAGCCTTGTAGCAATTTCATGCAAAATGACCTAATTTTCTACATATAAAGGAAGTTCTCACATTCCTTCTCATGTTGTCACATTGGTTGAAATAGATACCTTTGCCTTGTCTTGAAAAGAGAGTCAAATCTTTACTTTGATGCTCCTTCTCTTTTCTTTTACTTACTTCATGTGCAAGTCTTCATGTCACATAGTCCATTGTAAGCTCCTTCAATCTCAAGGACTCCAATGCCACAATAATGTAATTGCAGGACTCAGAAAGGTTCATGAATAATATCATGACAATATCACCATCTTCTAAAGGCTTGTCAATAATTGCTAGTTGATTTGTAAAGGCCTTTACCTTGATAATTGTTGTTCTCGTTTGTCTCACTTATTCTAATAATACTGCCCAGAGTAAATCTGTAAAGAAAAATTTGAACATATGGAGAGACTATCCGCATTGAATTAAACTGTTAGGGTCACATAACTAACTACCTACTAAACATTAGAGTCCAATGCACATGTACACACCTTTTTCTAAAATATTGCCATCCACTCTACTGGTTTTGCTCTTCCGCAACAAAAGATACTTTGAGATACAACCTTCCACCAATACTTCTATTGTAATCTTCTACCTTTTTCTGAATTCATAACAACAACTGGCAATGTTACACCATTTCCACAGACTGCATACACCCGCTTCTTTCTCCAATCACTAGAAATAATTCCTCACCTACAACGTCTCTCAAACCAAATTGTTACTCCAATATTCTTCACCGCTCAATTCTCACAGTCAATACGACATGACACTCATATCTACAACCAAACTTTATTGACATCGCCGATCTTCAACCTCCAATTCATCACAAAGAACTTCACGTAACAAACAATCATAATTTCTTACTCATCCACATATATCTAAATTTTCTATTTTATTACTATACTTCATCATTGACATGGTATAACCCTTCGGAATAGAATTTGGATCCTCTGCTACAGTCTAACAAAAGAAGAGAGAGGTAGCACCAAGCTTATTCCGGCTTAGGACTATCATAGTTTGGCCCCAACTCCCCTGTACTGAATCGATTTATACTTGCCCCGTCTATGATAACTGCTTCACAATCACTGATAATTACTTTTATTAACTTCCTCATCCATTCTGCCTTCTAAACTGGCCATTTATCGGCTTTCTGCCTATTCTTAATCTTATAAACTATGTATTGTAAATCCTAAATTCCTACCCATTCTACATAGCTCCACTCCTAATTGTACAGTGCCCTCGTAAATACAAAATTGGTAAAAATATTTGTTATGAAGCTGGCTCTTAAGATTGGGATGCTCTTGGATTCGTAGGAGGTTCCTTTGCATCTGGCCCTACTAGCACGTCCTCATCCTCCTCCGATAAATTGACATGGTTACTCTTCAACTACGTTGTTAAATCTTCATTATCTGCTCCCAATTTCCAAATTAGAGCCTCCAATTGTAGAATCCTGGCATCTTTTGCCTCTAATTGGTGCCCTTGTTGCTTCATCTTTTCTTCCAGCTCACTAATACTCAAAACTGGTGGAACAGGTACCTATGGCCAAACGGCACTGGCCAAGTCGCCCTCCAATTTTCCCACTTCACACTTCAAGGCACCAATTTTTGCCTATAGCTTATCCGTTCCAATTCTGTATTGGTCTCCCAATTCTACCTTTTTCTGTTCCAATTTTGCTACTTTCTCATCCTCTATCTGTAGCTGACATTTCAACGCATCCTGTTGCAAATCCCACATCCTGCGATTTTCTATTAATTCTTGCTTTTGGCCGTTCAGGATTCTTTGAATGCAATCTTTATCATTCGCCCAATTTTTCTTTTCCTCTGCTAACTTTTGCTCCACTTCCAGCTTGGATTCCGTCTTTGCCCTAATTAGGTGACCTTGTTCCACAATTCGGCGGCTTTTCTCTATTATCGCCTTCCGTCTCGACTCCACTTGTTGAAATTTGACCCAATATTACTTCCGTGAGGTTCTTTCCTTTCAAGATTTAAGTCTTTGGAAGTTGGATTAGAACCCTTCCACTACCGCATCGTAATTGGTTTCGCCTCGATGTCATCTTCCTAATAGCTTCCTGCTCCTCAAGCATCTACTTGATTCTTAATTTCAGGCAATTACTACCCCTTTGACCAACTCCAGACTGTGACACTGGCGGCATTGAGACAGACACTTTCTCCTCACATTTATCGATTTCTTAACGTGATGTACAATAATGGAGCGTGACATACAGCATAAAGAAATAGGCTTAATTTACCCATTTTCCGCTTGATTTATTTCAGATGGATATGGTTGCTACAAAGGTCATTTAATTAAAACCATGCCTCTGCTGCTCAAATTGCAAGAAACAACACCTAAGATCCGCCAAGATTTCTAAAATCTCGTTTTGTGGGAGACCAACAGATTTCCAACTTCATTGGCTCCATGTTGGTGACTACCACGAGGGACGGCGATTGCAAATTATTCTTATTTTGTACGTTTCGGACATTCTCTTCTCTATCCGCAGCTCTCTTTAACCTTTCCATCGACATTGTATAGTACTAATTACGTACTCCTTGCTCGGACTAATCATTACTTTCTGGCAGCAAAACACTCTATACTTCAATAAGCATACACTCAGACAACCAAGCTCAAAACAAAATGCTAACAAAAACTCTCACTAAATGCCCTGCTCCTAACCTTTTATTCGGGGTCTAAAGCAACAATCCTTAAACCAGTGTACCAGATCATCACTTTCAATTTGCTTGACTAGGCCGTATTAGGACCCAAAACTGACCATCAGCCCTCTTTTCTAACCATCGTGCACCTTCAATAAAGGTAAGCTATCATGAATAGGTACACCCTCTTTCTTCCAATTTTAAAAATCCATCTCGGGTTTACGTAAAATAAAGACGTAAATGGTTGCCGTTTACTCGGGAGGTAAATTGAAAACCCATAAAATCTTCCAATTGAACTCAACCATTAGAAAAGGCTTCAATTACTCGATAGGGTCCATGCCAACGGACTTGAAATTTCTCCGGAAAATTGTGAAAGTGACTATTATAAAGAAGCACTAGATCATTGGGCATAAAAGATTTAGGATATAATTTACTATCATAATAACTCTTACGGCGACGCTAAGTAGCTTCCATAGTGAAAAGGGCCTAGCCCTAACTTCATCCAATTTGTCCAGTTGTGCTAACCGATATTGGAAGGATTCCTTGTCACCAAGACATTCTTTCAATGCAATTTGTAAACTTAGAACTTCCAATTCATTTGGTAATATTGCCTCTTGCCTGTATACCAATTGGAATGGGATGGAACTAATAGTCACTTTACACGCAGTACGATATGCCTGCAAGGCTGCAAACAATTTTGAATCCCAGTCCGTTCCTACATCAGACATTGTTTTTATTAAAATTTTACAAAAAATACTGTTGGTCTTTTCAGTCTGCCCATTTGCCCGAGGATGATATGGGGTTGTCTTTTGATGCTTGATCTCATATTTATCTGTCAAAGCCGCAATTGTAGAATTAATAAAATGGGTTCTACAATCACTAACCAATTCTTTGGGACACCCAAATCGAGTGATAATGTTCTCATATAAAAACGTGGCTACGGTATTGGCATTATCAATTTTTGTTGCCATTGCCTCTGCCCATTTTGTCACGTAATCTGTCGCTACCAAAATATATCTTTTTTGCCCATTACACAATGCTGGTGCAATTGGTCCTACAAAATCAATACCCCATTTTTCAAACGGTACTTGTGCTAAAATTGGTACTAACGGCATGGTAGAAGTTCTATAGGTCTACTAATACACTGACAAGGATCACAACGTCAGACGTTGTCGTAATACGTGAAGTCTTGCTTGAGAATGCTCTGGGCACCTGGCTGTGGAAGATAAAAAGGAAATACGCCACAACAAAATCCTAACAATTCTAATAGAATCTTAAATAACTTCTATTAAACCTTAACAATATTTTTCAGCTTGATTCAATCTTAAAGAAATTATAAAAGAAGAATAAATGAGTCATACAATAATCATACTAGAAAATAACATATAAAATACTAAATTTAGAAAATACTAAAAATAGAATCTTAAAACCCTAAATCATATCTTATTCAAATCCTAGTCAAACCCTAACTCAAACCTTGATCAAATCCTAGTCAAACCCTAAGTCAAACCCTGGTCAAACCCTAGTTAAATCCTAAGTCAAACCCTAGTCAAATCCTAACCCTAATTTAAACCTAACTCAAACCTTGGCCAAACCTTGGGCCAAACCCTAAAACAAACCCCGATCAAATCCCTAACCCTAATGAAACCCTCAGAACTTCATCCAAACCCTAACTAAATCCTAAATCCAAATTCTAATCAAATTCTAATCCTAATGAAACCCTAATTAAACTCTAAATCCAAATCCTAATCAAACCCTAGTAAAATCTTAAACCCTAAATCCTAGCCAAGCCCTAAGCAATTTCTAAGGCAGTTTTAGAACCACAATAACTACCAAACAAACCGTTGATCTTGATTGAAATTTTTCATACAGCTTAACAATTAAGTTAACAACACACACACCAAGTTTGAAGAAGATCCAACTTACCAAAAAGAAGAAAAACTTACAAATTTGCTCGGGTATCAGCCGGCCTCCTTCTCCAATCTTCACGCCAATATTCCAGTGCCTGAACCTCCTATTTGCACCATTCAATTGCTTCCAAATTACACATACATGTAGGAAATTAAGTCTTCTACACATACACATAAATGTTACTCCAATCCAACTGATAGATTGCTCAAAATCTGCAAAACCCTAAGTGACCTTTAAAACCCAATTCCAGAGACCCCGACCCACATAAACTTTAATAACCTTTGATCAAATTGTTAGATCAATTTCAAATTCATAGCACCTTACAAGCACAACTTTATGCACAAATCCACAAAATTTCACTTGACAATCTATAACCAATCTCACAAAATCCTCAAAAATATAAACCCCAATATACTTCATAAACTCTAAAGTCTCCCAAAACAACTCTGACTTTCCAAAGCTCTTACAAACTCAACTTTTATCCAAATCATTCAAAATCAAAACACATACAAACTTCTTCAAGTC